>JANHFO010005639.1:300803-311163 GCA_032468095.1 Pareas carinatus | reverse complement strand
GCTGGTGGTCTAGGATGTTCCAAATAAAAGATCCAGGGGGGAAAGAAGAGAGTCTGCAGGCAGATGGCTGAGATGCTGAGGCCTGCTGTTTCGCCAGGGCAGATTGGTTCCAGGAGGGGATCAAGTCCCTGGGCTTTCAGACCGCCCCAGCATGTAGGCAGTTCGGAGCTGGAATTAAGCCATGCCGCCGTAAATTGCGATGTAAATGTCCTTATCCTATGTGGACATCTTGAGCACCTACCTACTTCGGGGAGGTGAGAAGACCAGACCTTCTCGGTGGTTGCCTATACAGTACGAAATATGCTGCCCCAGAAGCACATTGTCACCTAGCATTGAAGCAGGTGCTAAAACCCTACTTTTTAAAACAGTTTGGTGGCCCTTCCCTACTAGGGGGCAATTGTGGGCTTTGTTTTAAGATGCATTTATGATTGAATTTAACGGAGGGAATAGTGATGCTTCTTTGCCACTGTTCACCGCCCAAACTCTTTGCATTGGGCGGCGGTAAAAATCGTTGGAATAAAACAAAGCAGAGAGAAACGCCTTTCTCCAATTAAATCTCCTCCGAATCAGCGACTCGGAGGCTCGGGACCTTCTCCAGGCGCTCACCTAGCTTTCGGAGGGCAGCCGCCTTTGTTGCAGGAGCCCGCTAGATGGCGCCTCAGAGCCCTCGCGGGTTTTCTCACTTGGTTGCCCAGCTGCGGCTTCGCCTTGACGGGCCGCCGCCGCTCACTCCGCGCCGGCTCGGGTCGTGAGTGGCGGGGGAGCGAATCTGGGTCGGGCGGCGCGCGGGCCGGGAGGTAGAGCGCGAGCCGCGGCCGGAGCCCAGGTGAGAGAAGGGGGCCCCCTCCTTGGCGGGCGGGGCGGAGCGGCGGAGCTCCGCGGTTGTGTGTGGGTGTACAGTGGGGGGGGGGGGCCTCCCGGAGTCAGAGGCGGCGGATGCGGAGAGTGCCCGCGACCTGCGCTGGTGTGTCGGCGGGGCGGAGGGGGCTGCCGAGGTCTGCGATCTGGAAGGTGGGCGGGTTTACACCTGGATGCAAGAAAAGGTCGGGGGCGGGGAATCCGTCTCTCTGGAAAGCCGAGTGTGCTGTAGGCTTGGAGAGGAGGGGAGGGGAGGGGGGTCTGCGGTGGTCACGTGTCGCGAATAGGCTGGGGTACGTCGGAACGAAGGGTGGTAGTCGGAGAAGACTGAAAGAATGGAATGCCTGATGTTTTCCAGAGCCCAGACTCTCTGGACGGCAACTCCTGTCAGCGCCAGCCAGCACTGGGATTGCCAGAGGTAATGAGGGTTACACTGTACCCGGAGAGCCTCGGGTTGCGGTCTCTTTGCTGAAGAAGGGAACTAGCAGGAACTGGAGCGCTTGAGAGTTGGACTATATACGGGGCAATATGTGGCTGATGGTTCCCCTCTCCCTCCAGAAGTCACAACATTGACGGGGCTTCCTGGGGAAGGGGTTGCCAGCTAAGCTGGCAGCATGTGAGGGGCAGCAGAATAAGCTGAGGCTGAGTGGGATGTGGGACCCAGATGCTAGATCCATTGGGCTGGCGGGAGGGGGGACATGGCATTGGGTAAAGCAAAAGTGACACTGGCTACTTGAGGGATGGACTTGTCTGGGGCATGGCGGTCCTTAGCATCAAGTTCAAGAGAAGAAGAAAAAAAACCAGCATATGAATGGGGAAAACTCAGAGGACAGAATGAAGTTGAGGTATGGATTGCATGGAAATCCAGCCAATGAATGGAAGTAAAAAAAAATTGGGAATCTATGGAAGGAGTTTGCACCAGAGTTGATGCTTGTGCACTGGAGAGCTTGATGGAGTTACAGAGGAATCAATGGTCAGTGGAGCACCCAAATATTAAAAATATCAAAAAGCCTATGCCTTGTGGAAGGTGTTTGTTTTGAAATACTATTTTGAAACCAAGGATATGAAGCTGTACTTTTCTGAAATAAGTATTGTATTTTTATAAAAGCTGTGTAAGACTGAGTACTTCTTTGAAAAAGGGAAACTTTATTAATGAGAAGGTTCTGACTTTTACTGACAAAGTTGGAGGAAGTTGGCAGTGATGTGATTATATGGGTCACCTGAGAAATGTCACTTTACTTTCCCTACAAAGGTGTGCCTGGGTATGTTCAGATATAGGCTAAATAATGACACTCTGCCAGTGGAGGCTTCCGTTTGGAATTCTGTCCAAAGCCTGAATGATGATCTCTTCCAATCGTGGTTCTATGGATCTGATAATTGGGGCATTTTTTTCCTTGGAAGCTGTAGTCAGTGTACCCACCTAACAAACTAAACACTTGCAACGCTGTCATAAGTACATGGTTTTGTGTTTGTCTATTTAAAGCATCTATATATTGCTCCTCATCTACACTGTTACATAACCTAATGAGGAAACATCTTATGTGAAATGACCTTCAGATACTTTAAGAGTTGGACAGACCGTTGTCTGAGAACATAAGTTGATAGAAAAATCGGTAATAAACTCACCATTCCCTTTTAACTATGTAAGCTTATAATGAAAGTGGCTGAACTTCTGCTGCATAAATCTTTTTGTGATTTTTCAAAAGTGATCACTGTTGAATTTACTTCCACATAAAAGTGGATTAAAATTCTTGCTATTTCATTTTATATTAATCAATATTCACAAATATGCTTGTACTCTTTGACCTTCATTACAAAGGTTTCTGGCTCTGCCAGTGACCTAGAATCCTGAATCAGCACATTTCTTTCTATCGGAAAGGTTACTAAAGTTAGTTTGTTGGATTTATCTGATGGTCTATATGTTTGTTTTTGAGGGCAATGAACTAGAAAACTTCAGACTATGTAGTCCTCTCACTAATATTAGCAGGAAGCTTGCAAGATACAAATAGAAGTCCAGGACAAAGGAAGAAATACATAAAATTACTACTAATGAAACGAATCTGTTATGGCCGACTATGCAAAAGACAGATTATTTACTTCTGTTATTGTTGATTCTCTCTTCTTCCTTTTCTTCCTTTTTAAGGACTGTCTGAAATGATATGTTAAATGTTATGCCTGTGCATTACCAAAACATATCCCCTGTTTTGCCAGTTTCACTTCAGGCCATCATCCTTCCTGTTGGCTGTGCATTAAACAAGTTTATGATGTAATGAATCTCTCATGTTCCATTTGTCTAGAAGAAAGAGAAAAACACCTCATTTTCCCTGTTATCTTTTTGTCTAAACTTGCAGTGCTGGTTTCTTGTGTAGTGTTATACTCCTTCCCTTTCAAATCCATCTGAACCGTTTCCCTTTATAAATGTAATGGGTTCTTTTAACCAAGTGATTTATTTAGCCTTTTTTGGCAGACTAACTGTTGTAAGAAGAAACCACCAGAAGCACTCAAAATAATTGATACTCCTCTTTGAGAGTTTGATAGTGAATAGTTGCATAAGCCCTGGCACCTTATTTTGGAGCAGTGCACAGCAAAGGTGTTCTACCAGCGTGGCAGTTTATGGCTGCTGCTGCTATACAAACTGGCATTATAATATGATCTTCCGGTTACTCTAGGCATACCCCCTGAACTGGAGCTAAATTGTTTGTGAGTTCTTGTGTACATTCATTATGCTATAGGATAGGAATACGTAGTGTTTTTCCTTATTTGACCTAACTGTAGCACAAACTTCCCTTGGCAATTTCTTTTTTCTACTGTCTGCTACTAAAATCATCTTATCTACAGCTCATGAGTACACGCCTAAATTGTCCTTATTGTTTAAAAAAGTATTTCCCCCTTATTCCAGCACCCTCCATGGGTAGCCTCAAGATTATTAGACTTTTCTATTATCTTGGAAGGACATTAACTGGCTGGCAGTGAAATGTTGGAGGTAGGATAAGAAATAAGCAAAAGGGAAAGCAATTTTAATGCTAGCATCGTTTTTTTTGGCCAACTTAAAGATGGATGAATGGATGGATGGATATAATCATAACTAGATACTTGGAGAAGAGCATTGATTTTTGGCCAATACTCACAAGCAAGAAGAAGAGCATTTCTGCTTGATAATAACAGAGTATGACATATGCTGACTTGCAGTATTACGTACCTCCTGTTTCTGCATTTAGGGCAATACCATAGAATCATGACAAAATATTCACCTTGGGAATTGTTACAACTATCTTGTGAAACAAGGAAATTAGATAATTTTTCCTCAATAGCCAAGAGAGAGCAGCTTATTTCTTAGTAGGTAATTAAATGCTTGAACAAATGGAACTCCAAATTATATCCGTGAGAGAGATTGTTGCAATTCTTACTCTTTCTTATATGTTTATGCAAATCTGAATTTGGTAGAAGCATCTATTAGGATTAATATACTATGAACATCATGTTTTAATTGTTCATCCAGTAATGCGGGGTCAGAAGCATTATCTGTCTAGGTATTTCCTTCTAAACAACTTTCTTCATCTAAAATTAGAATAGATATGTTGCAATCTTATAAACAGTAAGGGTGTAAATTTCATTTAAAATAGTAGAACTTACTTCTCATTAGATATGCAGAAATTAGCACTGTTCTCTTAATAGTATTGTTTCTTTAGAAAGAAAGAAATGTGATTACTACTGAATCTGATTGTTGATCCATCTAACCCAGTTACTATGATATGCCCCAATTGGTCTTTTGGGGTGTTTAGTCATACTTAACACTCACCCAGATCTGAGTGCTCATGTTGGGGTATCCGTTAGTCCTACAGACCGGAATATCTTTGTGGACTTCCCAAATTTAGCATCTTGAGTCTGTAAGTCAGCTTCACCTTCCAGGCATGTCTCTCTCAGAATCAGCTGTGGAAGCGCTCTGCCAATTCCAGTACCCAAACGCCAGGGCCATTCCTGCTAGGAAGATTGAACTCAAGATGACCTACCAAAACAGGCCCCAGAATAATCACCATAACATTCCTACAATTTTGCTCTAAAATAAAAAAGTAATTTAGAATCTATATTAATCCTAACCTCAAGGTAGTCATCACAACATGTCTACTGGTTCAGCCCCAAGATACTAAACATAATTCGGTCAAATCTGTTACCTCCTTGCAGACATGGCAGCATCATTCCACTCAGCCTGCACCCCTTTGACTTTCTAAGTGAATTCAACATGAGAATCAAGAGCCAGTCATTGCTAGATGGTCCATTTTGCTATCTTAAATGGAAGCTTACAATGTTTGAAATTGATATCTAAAATTGTGTCCTAAAGAGGGACGCGAGAAAGAAAAGGGAGATGTTCTTAGAGAAGAACAATGGCAGTTGATTCTTCAGAGCAGAACTGATAGGATCCTGGTTAGTATAGAAACCGATAATAGCAATAGCAATAGCACTTAGACTTAGGATGGAAGGCTGAATCAACCTTGAGCCAGTAGGAATCGAACTGCTGAACTTTTGATGGCTAATGGCAGATGGCAGTCAGCAGAAATAGCCTGCAGTGCTGCTTTTAACCACTGCACCATCCTTGCTCTTTTCATTGTTGGTTCATCTCTAAGAGGCTGGAAGACTTATTTCTCTTTGCAGAGTTTCCTCTTTGTTTTAAAGTTCAGTACTTTATAGAACTGTTTGACGGTCCCCCTCCAATTGGTTCTTTCTCCATATATGACCAAGAGTGCTTGATGGTCCGTTTTCTTGTCTTTCCATCTGTCTGAACCAATGACAAATTGAACCCTGCAGGTTCTTTGGCAGATGGTGACAGCACACTTTCACTTCTTTCTGGCTCTTTGTGGTTGTCTAAAAATGCTTGGAGCCTGGGGTTCAAACCGCACCTGTTAACTGCAAGATCTAATAAGAGATGCATGGCAGACAAAGAGAGGGGATTGTAATGATCTAGGTCAGAAAGAGGGATCTGAACTCAAGTTTAGCATGGCTTCTGTGGGTTTTTTTTATCATGGTGTTTCTGCCAAAAGCAAGATTCTTGACTTATTTATCATCCTGATTAGCAGGGCTAGTCAGGATTCAGGCAGGATATTTTCTAGCAGTGAGTTAGGAACTGAACTGAGCTTCTGAATGCACTGCATAGACTTCGTAACTTGCTATGCTATCTGCGTATATCTACAAGGTTTCATGAAAATAGCCTCTGTCCGGCATATTCAGATTTTAATTGGTAACTCAGCAAAGGGTTCCAGTCCAAATAGGCTTCTCTGTGGTTAATATTTGCTAAAATATAGATGGGAGATTTAATTATAACTCTCCATCATGTTACCTAATCCAGCCTAGAGGCTGTTTCTGAAAAACCCTTATTAGCAACGCTGTAAATCTATAAAAAAAAAGCCTACATATAGACATTTCTTTTTAAAGAAGTCCAGTAATAATGCAGGATATTGACACAAAGTACTGTAGATTAGCCAACCTGTGTTTCGAAAACTCTAATGAATAGGAAAAAACATATTCATAGTTTATTTATTTGTCCATAATACTGTTCTTCTCTCCACCTATTAATAACTATCTTGAAGTCATCTTCTTGTAATATAATCCTATTAGCTATTTTACCAATTGTAATAGTAACATAAATCAACAGTTTTGCAAATTGTTACTGGTAGCAGACTGAAATCTGTTACCATATCATATGGACTAGTCAACTTGGCATAATCTATAGCATTTGGCCCTGATCCTGAAGTTGATGAGCATAAGTAGTGCAACATATCTGAATGATATTTAATATCTGAGTGGCTTAACTACTGGCATGCCTTTGGTCCTCATAAGTCCATAAGTTTCTCATTTTCCTTACACCCAGACTTTTCCTCCAGTTGGCTGTTGATGATGCTTCAATTATATCACTCTCTCAAGTGCATTTTATGGACCATATAAGCTTGGTGCTAAATTATTTGCAGTTGTTCCCTTTTTGATAAACTTTAAGGCACAGTATAAATATACAAAATGTCAGACATTTGGAATTTCTCAGTATCACATTTGCTTTTTTACACTTCTGCCGTGTTTAACACTTTTGTCATGTCACTTCTTCCCACTTGCAAAACAATTGCACTAGTATCTGTGGATCTTTCCAAACCACTGGCTCTAGCTCAAGAAAGAACCACTGAAAGAACCATATACAGGTCAATCAAAGAACCACCAAGACCACTCCCACAACAGTGAAAGGCCAAGTCACTAGAATATAAATTGAGAACAAACTCATTCCCTGCCAGCACTGATGATGTTACCTAGTTTGGGAAAAACAAACAGACAAGCTCAGAGAGCACCAAGGACCCCACGGTTCAACCCTGAGCTGCAAATGTTTTTCTTTGTCAGAACCACATACAATCATATTCAAACACTAGCAAGGGTATCCCTGGAGATCATTGAGCCACATACTAAAAAAAGGTAAAGGGTAAAGAGGTCTCTGTGGATTTCACTCCATTTTACTGACTGTAAGGGGTGGTGTTCATCTCCATTTCGAGGCCATTCAGCCAGCCCTGTCTGAAGATATTCCCGTGATCACATGGCATTGGAGCATCATCATGGAATATTGTTACCTCCAAAGTGGTACCTATTTATCTACTAGCATTTGCATGCTTTCAGACTGCTAAGTGGGCAGGAACTGAGGCGAGAATGAGAGCTCACCCTGTCATGTAGTGCTTGGGTTTCAAACCTGCGACTGTCAGCTTTCCAGCCAACAAGCCAGGCATCTTAACTACAGAGCCAACACACCGCCTCACTGTGCCGCCACCACATACGTCTCCAGGTTAAACCAGGATGTGCTCATTCATTGGAGGCATGACTTGGAACCAAAGAGAAACACTGAGGGATAATTATGTATAAGTAATTAAATCTAATTTATCCCCAGGTCATACCACTTTAGGTACTGAGTCCCTCAATAGTATGCTACTGAAAGATCAAAAGTCGACTTTAATGGCAAAAAATTGCAGGGCTATGCACTATAGAAAGGAAAGGAGTTGCTACACTGAATTCCAAAAGAACATTGTATGAACTTAATTAGAAACTTCTGTAGAGGAAGATTCCTCCCCATAACAACTGTGATAATAGTGGAAGAATCAAACAATAACGAGCATAGGAGATCTGTTATTGTTCCCCAGGCCACTGTTCTCCGTGTGTTTTTGTAAGAATAAAATCAATAATTAAAAAAAGGCATTGTCATAATGGGTGGCTACATTTAATCATACAAAGATTGGATAAATACCCATTTTGATTCCAATTGAGAAGAATTGGCTATCATTATCTGGACCCTTTTCAGTCTGGTTTCAGACCAGGTTATAAGGCTACATCAGCATCAACTGTGCTTGTGGATTAACTCTGGTGGGTGTGGGAGGAGCTAATACAGGTAGTTCTCCCTTACCAACAGTAATTGGGACCGGGAACTCATTTACTAAGCGATTCAGTCATAAGGTGCAACTTAAAATTACTGTAGTATTGGAGAGAGACTGTCCAAGTCAGGGAAAGATGTCAAGTGGGGAATTAGTCTGGAGTCATTATGTAGGCATAAGAGGGCAACATAAGGCATAAGAGGGCATTATGGAGGCATAAGAGGCCTGAACCACCACCACCCCCTTTTGAATACTGTTGAACCTTACCTAATCTGGCCCAGGTGCAGACTGCCAGTCTGGGAAGATTCCTGTGTAATTAGCCTGAGCAATAAAGTAGCTAATTGAACTTTTCGCATCTGGATATGGTTGTTTGCCTCTGACAGCACCAACTTACTGTGGCAGTTCCTGCAGTCTTTCAGTTGTTGTTAAGTTCCCCACATGGTTGCGGCATCCTGCAGTCACATAATTGCCTTTTCTGGCCTCCTACTGGCCTCCATGTTGACTTTGCTTGTTGGAAGGCAGCAGTGAAGGTTACAAATGTTACAAGGTTACACGCAACCACAGAATTCTGCAATGTTATTGCAAGTTGGTGGTCAATTACCCAAATCACAGTCACGTGGCTGTAGGGATGCTGCAATGGCCATAGCTACGTGAGCCTAAGGTCCTCCTGGACTTGCAGCCCTTGTTTGAGGAACAAGTGACAATCATGACTTCTGCACAACTTTGTCTTTTGAGCCAGTTGTACCTTTCTTGGACCAGGAAACTGTGCTCCCGGTGACTTGCATTTTAGTTGTTTCCCAAGTAGATTACTGCAGTAATCAGTACGGAGCTGCTCTTGAGTAGCATTTGGAAGCTACAGCTGGTGCAGAATTTGGCAGCGTGCGCAGTTGTGACCGCACCTTGGCGTTCCATTCTTATACCTCTAGTCAGATAAGAATGTCTGAACTGTTATTTTTAAGGAGAGAGCTTTAGGCAATCATGTTCAATATTAGAACGATAGACTTTTATTTAAAAAAAGCAGCCTGGGATATCTCTTGCAGCTTGAATACGATCCATAGATGTGGACATCAGCTGCTATGATTTCCTTATACCTATTGCCTCGAATCCTGAGAGTTAGTCTACTTTACCTAAAAACTTAACTGTTACTTATAAATCAAAAATCATAATAAATTAAAAATAGGTAAACCAATTCCAGATTTATCCATCCATGAGTTCTGAAAGAATTCAAATATAAAACTGTTGATTTTTGCAAGTAGAAATATGTTACACACCATGAAAGCTAACCAATATAACTTGGGTCTGTAGCCAATATAGTATCAGTTAGTTTCCAAAAAGGGATGTAAGATAATATGTGATAATATAAACACCCTAAAATATTACATAAATGTGCCCTGTTAGTACTAGTATTGATTGTTACAGTATTATATTTTCTTTCTGATGTCTTTATTGTGTAAAAGTAACAGCATGGATATTTTTTAAGCCTACTTTTAAAAATGTAAATGCCAGCATGGCTACAACAGCCCTTATCAGAGTGTGTTTATATGTGTTTGAGTGATCCACTGCACTTTACTAGCAACAGGAGAATACTGCAAATAAAACTTGAGCATTTCATTATTCAGAAAAATCATCAATTGCAAATAAATGGAGTTTGGATCTGAGAGTCAGGTTTCTGTTTTAAAACTGTCCAAATTGTGTTCTTTGATCTATGATGATAAAATCTTTAAGAAAAGTAATATGGCTTCATTTCATATTTCTGTTTAGGCTACAGTCTTAGACTGTATTATGCAGATCGCATGGGGCCCTCACTGGAGAAATTTCAATTGAATTAGTAGAGTTTAGTTAGGAATAGGCATTTATGGAGCTTACCGTAGTCAATAACATCAGGAAACCTTTCCAAAATGAAGATTTCAAAGAAGGAACAACTATCATATTGAACTTACACTTCTTACTCAAAAACGTTACATCGGATTCGACTTCTGGTCCTGGAGGCAACAGGACGTAAGAGAGCGAGCTCTGCCTCTCACGCCTGAAACCCGTTTCTTGGGGGGCCCTTAGGGGCCAGGCAACCTCTTTTTGGGGAGCCCGCCGTTTGAGGGCGGCTCGTCAGGGGCCAC
>JANHFO010005639.1:257800-267985 GCA_032468095.1 Pareas carinatus | reverse complement strand
AGCCATGCTGGCTGAGGAATTCTGGGAGTTGAAGTCCACCCGCCTTAAAGTTGTCAAGATTGGGAAACCCTGTATCTAGTCCAATCCCCTGCTTAAGCAGGAAGCCCTATATCATTTCAGTCAAATGCTTGTCCAGTCTCTTCTTTAAAACCTCCAGTGTTGGAACATCCACAACTTCTGGAGACAGGTTGTTCCACTCAAATCGCACAACTTACACCCAGTCTTCAGTCTTCCCTTTGTAGGGAAAATTACTGAGAACATGGTAGAAGCGTTATCTACGGAAATTAGAACTATGTTATATGGATTCCTTTCAATCCAGTACCTGGCCTTGAATATCAGATTGAAATGGCTGTGATGGCTTTTTTGAGTGATGTATATCAGGAGTTGCATAGAAAGAGCGCCTCCCTTCATATTCCACTATGCTAGTGAGTGAGATTGAGTGCTTTTAACCTTCTGTATCATCTCTGAGAGTTGGTGAAATTATTCCTTGATAGGCTACTCATGATTATGACTCCGCTGTCTCTAGTCATTGCGTTTTGTTGCACTTATGTGAACATTTTACCTCTTTCATGATTTTAGTTTTTTTTTTTAAATGTTTACAACATATTTTTATTTTATGAGCCATATACTGTAGAGTCTCTCACTATAGCACACAAGTACTGTAAAATAAATGTTACAGCTTATGCGATTATACATGTTTGCAATGATTTTAAAACCCAATTCCACCGTGACAAGGTAAATAAATATATGACAAGGACCAAGTGGTCTGCACCTGAAACTAGAGGATAAGTGAAAATTGAGAAAGATAATGATCATTGGCCAGTTTTGCTAGCAGAATCTTAGGTTTTCTAATAATGTTTTAGTTAGAACTTAAGGAGACGCTCTGAATAAATAACCCAACTATTTCCTAAAATAGTTCTTCGTTTATCTGTAATTGCTATACTGAATATAACAGAAGTTCTATCCCTTTTCTTTCTCTGAATTGTTGAGGTTCTCGGCCTTCTCTGTGGATATTACTCATAAGGAAATAGCACCTCGTGTTCAGGATGATTGACATTTTTCACATCAAGGGGTTCCACTAAATTGGCTTGGGATTCAACAGAAAGTTTGGCATAATCTCCATGCAATAATCCTGTAAATATTAAGCTGTCAGGATCCAAATAATGTATTTTCAGATCGGTATGAAAGATGCTTCTGACTCACTGGCATTCAACATGCTTTAATCATGCTGCAGTGGCATAGAATTCATTCTTGTAGAGGTAGTATTCCTCTGATAAATGCATATACATTTAAATCAGTGGTGCTATTTTCCCCCTAACATACTTATCTATGGTAATGGTTATCAGGTTTTGAACTTTTTTGTGGTAAATGCAAGAAATTCTTTGTAGTATAATGCCTTGAAGGAATAACAGAGGAAGCAAAAGAATGAGGCAAGGCGAAAGTAAGGAAGTGCAAAGCAGTTACCTACGGTAGGTACAGGAATGCATATTATAGGAGAATCCAGGCAGGGACACTCATACTGAGTTCAAAATTGCAATAGGACATAATTGGTAGTGATACTGATAAGAGCAATACGAGTTGGGACCGTGTTGCTTATGAAACCTAGCTCCTTGAAGCACCTATTGCTAATTCATGGAGATTGCTGCTGCTTTTCACTCTTTTAAAGCCATCTGGCATATTACTTCCCAGACTTTTTCTTTATGTGGACCATTACATCATAACCGAATGCTTGGGAGAAAGAAAAATTGTATCATTGCCCCTACAACTTGCTTGTTGTAATAAGTTGCAGATTTTGAAACAGGTTTTGGAAGGTTTTTTTGACATAGGTATCCATGAAGACAGAAGCAAATTATTGCAATGTAGCATTTCATCAATATTCTTCACTCCAGCGGTGTCTCCCTTGGTTTCAGAAGCACATTTCAACGGAAGGACTGTCTTCCAATGGGGCTTATGATAAAAGAGTAGTTTGTGTAGAATGCAATAAACAGATTAATTGCTTTTAATGAAATACCCTAACTGGCAAAAAAACAAAACAAAGATAACCTCAAAAGTGCTGATAGGAGACTTTTAGAAGTTGGAGTCCATACATCTTAAAGTTGCTAAGTTGAGAAACTGTTCTACAGGCCAGCTAGGGCCATATGATGAGGCTGCAGTTTTAGCATAAGCGGTGTAGACAAAATTTTGTTGTCTTTCTGGAGTGGGTTTAAGAGTACAGATGGGAGCAAAAGCTTCCTGGAGACAAACCTCTCCTGCCTGAGATCGGAAAAACAGACCAAAAACGGTGCTATTTCACTGCTAAATTTTGCTGTGGTGGTCTCTGGATGCTGGTGGCAGCCGTATACAGTCCACACGTTGTCTCTTTTAGAATTTACCCATGGTTTATTCAATCATAGTTTAGTGCATAAACCCAGTGTTGCTGGATTCATGCAACGCGCTGAACTGCAAACCATAGTTTACCATAGGTTTACCCACAGTTTAAGTCACTAACAAGCAAAACACATTTTGACTAAAAGTATGGTGTGCACAGAGAATATATTATTAAATGTATTATTGTGATTTAATCACTGAATTTACATAATTCCATATGTAGCCCAAGTATGAGAATTTCATTTGCAATATAACTATTACTCAGGAACTATGTTGAATACCTCTGTTTAGCGTTTATTATAAAAAGTAGGATAGTTTTGAAATGTTGCATCCTTCAAGGTTTAATGTAGCTGACCTGAAGAAAGAGAAGGAAATGATAGCAATAAAACATGTCAACATATTTATAGCAGCTCTCATTCAAATATACAAGGCTAGCCTAAAATTCTTTCTGGCAAGCAGTTTGTTCTAGCAGCTTCTCCTTTGGATGA
Organism: Pareas carinatus; assembly: GCA_032468095.1. Taxonomy (NCBI): domain Eukaryota; kingdom Metazoa; phylum Chordata; class Lepidosauria; order Squamata; family Pareidae; genus Pareas; species Pareas carinatus. The sequence continues at coordinate 265,130 of JANHFO010005639.1, read as the reverse complement.
AGTTTTTAAGATCTTGAACATTAAAAATAACCTGTTCTTCAGTTTCAGAGTCAGTTTCTTACCCCAGGGTTTTTTCATCCTACAACAGGGAAATTATTTTAAAGTGTAAAAAAAAAATAAGACATCCACTCAGCCATAATCTGCTATAACAAGTGGCAGTGGATGGTCTAGGTTTAGTTCATTGAATCATGTTGCCTGCCTAGATTTTGGAATGGCTGTTGATATTGGAGTAATACTATAGTATTCAAAATGTATGCTGAATATTTGCAGATAAGACTGCAGTGGCAAGCACTGCATTGGGAGATGACAGCTTTCTCCACCTGGTATCCTTGCATATTAGTTGAACTGAAACTCTTAACAATCCCTCAGACAACATGAAATTTGGAATTTATGGGGTCTTGTATCTCAGCTCTGTATTTCAAACACCTTCACATTTAAACAAAAACATCCAGCATTTTCTTAAGATCCAATTAAGTTTATTTTTGATGTTAAACTCAAATAGAGGGCATTCAACATGCAGAGAAAACCCAGATGAAATTTCTATCAAATTGTAGTAGAGATAAAGTGATGGGTAGATTGCAAGAAAATGTATGAAATGATTTGGTTAAAGCTACTATTTTGTAACTTAGCTAGGTAAACAGCTGTTGATTCCTCCGATAACTCCATTATCCATCTTGATAATGGAGAATCACAGAAAGACCGGTAAATGCACTGCACCTTGGGATTTCCTAAGATCAGGTTGCTTCAAGGCTTGGCTAATTACCACAGGACTTAGGATGGTCACAGTCATTACTATACCAAAATGAATATATTAGACATGATAAATCAAAGTGTCATTGTTCTCTTAAATATTAGGGAAATTCATTGACCCAGGGCAGCTCACAAAGGTTGCGAGTCTGTGAAAACAAGACTGGGAAAACAATTCACTATGTTATCTTAAAGTAACTGAAATTAATAACAGATTCTTTCTTTGTGTGTAGTAAAAGGCTTAGTTGGTGCTTCTCGAAAAGGAGAGATAGTTGTTAACACAATATTGATTCCTGACAGTGATTTAACTAGTAGTATTTGGATTATATTTCTCTGCATTCAGCCTATTTGTATGATTATTGAGTTGTTTTAAATCTCTTCAGTGTGGTCATTGGAATGTAAAAATTGGTATCCTTGCCCGGTAATCAAGTAAGAAACAGCTGCTGAGCCTTTGGCTGTTGCTTATTTTTAGGGCAGCTGCAATACTAGAGTGTTCATTCAACACATCTGTAATGCCACAGAGCGGAAAGTCTATAGAGCTGTGATTATCTCTTCTTTCCTATGTGGATCTGAAGTCATGTACACTGTACAAATGGACTCTGACACATGAAACAGTTGGATAAAATTTACATGTGCGCTCTCCACTCCATTCTCAGCATTTATTGGTAAGACCATGTCTCCAACCTGAAGATCTTGGATTGCATAGAGTCCACCAGCATTGAATCCCTAATTATCACAGCCAAGTTGAGAAGGGTGGGTGGATGCTGCCATATGCCTCACCAGTTGCTGTACAGTATACTGGAGTCTGGGAACAGACCTTAAGGTCCACTATCCATTACAAAGAACTATGAATGAAGCCCTACACCAGTGATGGCAACCCTTTTAGAGACCGAGTGCCCAAACTGCAATCCCAAAGTGCCAACACGGCTCCCCTGCGGCCATTGACGCTCCCCCTGCACCCCCCATTTGTCGGGGCCCCTCTATCCAGCCCATGGCCTACTTGATTTGCCATGGACCTCCCGGCACCATACTCCAGCTTCTGCGGCCCACACGCGGCCCTCCATAGGACTTGTGTGGCCATCCGCGGGCTTTTGAGTGGCCTACCCCAGCTTCTGTGGCCCGTTGTAAGCTATGCTCTCCTCCAACCTAGTTCCTCTCCTCTCTCACCTTTGCCACAGACACTGCGCCGCATGTGAGCTGCCCGCCATACCCCAGACAGGGAAAGAAGAAAACGTTCCCATTGGACTGTTGGGCAGAGGGACGGATCATGTCAGAAATGTCCTCAGGTGCACGTGGAGAGGGGGAGGGGAGCCCTGCGTCCCTCTGGCTTTCTAGTAAAGAAATCTATCCTGGGGCGATGGCGTGCATGCCCACAGGGAGGGCTCTGAGTGCCGCCGCCACTGCCCTACACCATTGTGATATCCAGGCAAGGGAACCAGAAGCTGCAACTGCCGGCAGAACCTGTTGGAGAAACCTGTGCTACAGAACCTCCACTTCCCAAAAGTGTCACAAAATAGCACCCTCATCTACTACAACAATGGACTTTCAGTTCCTCCCTTAGGCTGGATTCTGTGCTTCCAGTCTTTGTGTCCAGATGAACTGCACAACAGTGTGTCTTCTTCAAATCCAAAGGACTGCCCTTAAAGTTTAAAGGCTAATAAAGCTACTGTGATAAACTCCAGTTGACTTCTTACAGTTTAAACCAATGACTATGGGAACTTTGACATTTTGCTTTTATCCTAGTCTTTAAAAAATTTTTGTTGCACTATAACTCTTGCTATTCACTTTTTAAAATTAGCAATAAATGTAATCCATTGGTATGATTTTTTTGTTTTGTTATGTTCTTTTGGGTCATAGCCAGTTCCTGGTGACTCTATAGATAAGAGTTAGCCACATTGCCCTGTCTCTCCCCAGAGGATTTCTGTGGCTTCTGGGTATTCCCCCCCCCCCATCGACCTATCTCGTGCACTGTTGGCCTCTTCTCCTCCTGGTGATCTTGCCCAGCATTATTATCTTTTTCATAGATGCCTCTGTGATATATCCAAAATGTGACAACTTTTGTTTCATGATCCTTGTTACCAATGAGCATTTTGTTTTGGTTTTCCTGGTTGTCCAAGGAATATGAAACAGTCTTCTCCAGTGCCATCGCTAAAAGGAGTCGATCTTCCTCATGCTCTTGCATAAAATCCATCTTTTGCATGCATACATTATAAAAGGGAATACCATTGTGTTGATCAATGTTTTCATCTTTCATCTGGGTCTCTCAAATCATATTAGGCATTTGTTATTCTTTGTATTTCTTTTTCTCACTCATTATTTTTATAAATTATGGAGTTTAGAAATTTGAAACTGTCAACTGCTGTTATTGTCTCATTGTTTATCTTAAAATCTTCTGAATATAATTTAGTTTTCTTGGTATTAAGGAAAGCCTTCCCTTTTTGTTTTCCTGTCTTATTTTTAGAATGATCACTCTTAGGTCTTTTCATGACACTAACCTAGCACAATATCCACATTATTATGAATAATCTGTAGTTAGATCCATAGTCTAAGTGGTAAAAAATTAATCCAGGTTCTAACCAAGTACCTAAGAATTATTAAAGTAGCGCCTAAGGATTTAGGCATTTCCAAACAAGGTGGGTTTTGTAAAATTAGGCTGTTCAGATCTGATAAAGTCAAAATTTCTAATTATTAAGATAGTCCTTTAGGTTTTGCTCCAAGGGCTCCAATCATGATTGCTATAACAGTATATTTCATTTTCCATAGTGTTCAACTTCAATCTGCAAGTTCTTTATTTCATAATTTTTTCAAACTGCTTTTCCTCAATCTCAACATAGCCTTCAGTTTCTTTCTTTAACATAGCTGATCTTAACCAGCTCCGTGTGAGGATTTTGATGGTTTTCTCTTCTGTATTCTTCAAGTATTGGCTGTGCATTGATCTTTTTTTCCAATTTACAAATCGGTTTTCAGTTGCTTCTTTTCTATACTCGGCCTCCACCTTTGCTGTTTTCAAGAGCTATTCTCTATTGACTCCCTTCAGCAAGGGTTGTTGGCTTTTCCTGATGTAGTCATTCAAGCTATGTTTTTCTTCCTCCACAGTTTGTTTCATAATAGGAGTCCTACCTTCACTTCAGCTCATGCTGCCCATATCAAGTCCATGATTCTGGGAAGGTCATAACCTTAAAAACAATTCAAATATATACAGACAATAAAATAAAAAATAAGGCACAACAGCCAGAGAATCGTAAAGAGCCTTCAATATAGCCAAGAAATAGGCTCTGTCCCATAGCTAGGGACTTAGACACAGAACCAAGTCTTTTAAATCTTATGGAAGGTCAGCAGGTGCAGGCCAGCCTAATGTTGGAGTGATGTTGTTCCAGAGGATGAGTGCCACAGCAGAAAAGGTTCTTTTTTTGAGCTTCTTGACAGAACCCGTTGGATCAAGTAGATCCAGGACAGGCAGAAACAACTGGGAAGAGGTGTTCCCATGTGTAATCTTAGATTATTAACATTCTTCTACTGATTCAGGGCAGTGGCCCCCAACATTTTGGGCACCAGGGTTTTTTCATGGAAAGATTTTTCCATGGACCAGTGGGGCATGGTTTTGTATGCTGCCTGCATCCTGCGAATGGGGCTTGGCTTGTTTGTGTGGTCCGGTTGCTGGTATGCCACTACGGACTGGCGACCTCTGATTCAGGGTGTTGTTTGTTTCCCTTTGTTATATGCTTTCTATCTTTCTCTTTGCAATCATCGTTACTTCTTCCCACAAATCCTTGACCTTTCTGTCCTCTAGATTTTGTATCTGTTTTTTATTCTCAGTCTTATATTCTTCTTGAATGGGTTCTAAGTTATATCTTATTGGGATTGGATACTTTTTAAACCTTTTAAATTTAATGTGTATTTTCTGTGATTAGATGGTCTGATCCACAGTCAGCACCTGGCAATGTCTTGCAATTCAGCAGAGAGCTTTTCCATCTGTTGCTACGGAAAATGCAATCTATTTGATTATGGAAGTGACTAGATCTAGAGCCAACTTTGTTGTTGAAATAATGTGTTAGCCACTTACAACCCATTTTCTTTACAGAAGTCTTATCTATCATCTTGCATTATTGTTTCTCGTCCAAATTATCCAAACATTTTCAATGCAAGTTCCTCTCCAACTTTCCATTAAAGTCATGGAAAGAACATCCCAAAAGTCTGTAATACTTTATTAATTGTGGAGGAATAACTTTGGTTAAAGGTAGTAAAAATCTGAGAAACCTTACAACACTGCAGATACGGTCTAAGACAAATCCACAAGAAAGAATCAATTAACCTAGATGAATTTCCTTCCATTTTATTTTGGGACTTATTCTTCATAAGCATCCTATAGTAGCTAAATTTACTCGATAATTGCTAGCTGAGTTAGGACTGATGTTGTCTGAATTCAGTTGAAGACTGTAGACTTTGCATTAATTTCCATCTTTCTTATATAAAGAAAGAATCAGTTTGCACTAACTTAAAATAACATTCAAATCAAGTAGGTTAAGGGTAAAACTAAAATGATACAGCAAGCCCTAGTTTTACACATGGGTATATCCTGCAGGGAGATGCAGATGACTCATTTAATCCTTATTTATGAATCATCTATATCACTGATGGTGAACCTTTTAGAGACCGAGTACCCAAACTGCAAAAGCCACTTATTTATCGCAAAGTGCCAACATGGCAAAATGTGACCCCCACGGCCATCAGCAACCCCACACACCCTGTCATGGGCCTCCCGGCAGCCTCCCCCAGTTTCTGCAGTCTGCTGAGAGCTATGATCGCCTCTAAACTAGCTCCTCTCCTCTCTCACCTTTGCCACAGACTCTGCACCACATTTGAGATGCCCATCTTACTCCAGACAGGGAAGGGAGAATGTGCTCCCCTTGGGCTGCAGGGCAGAGTGGCGGGTGATGTCAGAAATGTCCTCAGGCGCACGTGGAGACAGGAGCCCCACGTCCCTCTGGCTTTCCAGTAAAGAACTCTATGCTGGGGCGATGGCATGCATCCACACAGAGAGGACTCTTGAGTGCCACCTCTGGTACGTGTGCCATAGGCTCGCCACCATTGGTCTATATAAGCAATTGCTATTCTTTCCAAACTGCTGCTGTTGTAGTAGCAGAGGAAGGAAAACCCATCTGTCAGTGCTCCCTGCTGATAATGGAAGTTTATGTGGACAATTTTATAGAGGTAACCTCCATTTTGAATTGCAAATCCAGATGTTCTTGTGGTTGCTCTTTGAGGAAGAAATCTTGCAGGTTCTCAATTTAATAAATTGGTTACAACTAACAAGAAATTGGTATGAAATAAGTTTCAAGTCATCGTTTGAAATAAATCATTGGAACAATTATAATTGACCTGCTTGCTTTGAAAACAATTCATAGCTAGAGAACATAAGGAATGGAAAAAGTGAAATAGCTGGAAGAAAGGAATACATTTAGCATTAACAATTATCAAATCAACATGAAGCAGCAAAACATTTGAATTGAAGAATGCTTAGGTTTGCAGGTTTATTAATAAGCTTTCCTGTAAGACTGGCAAATACTGTATAGCATATAACTTGTGCTATAACACTTCTCATTGTATATACTATAATAAACTAAGTACTTAGAACTGCTGACATACATTGTTTTTAGAACCTGTTCTGATATATTGGTTAAAAAATAAAATTGCAGTTACAGAATAGAAATCAAATAAAGTAATTATTAAACTTGGCGGGGGTTACAGTCTTTGTTTAAAAAACAGCAAAGTCCCATTGAAATAAAATTAGACTTTAGCAAACAGAGCATAACATCCTAAGGTTTAGTAATACAATGAAACTGCAAATTTCTTGCCATATAAAGAAGTCCAAGTACATATTTTGGGGAACCATTCTTTTAAAGACCCAATCATTGGCCTATACGATTATCAAAAGTTCTGTGGGATCAAAAAGTGACCATCAGGGAATCTATTAAGCAACCTTCGTCATTTTCATACTGATCCCCCAAACAACTTTCCTTTAAGAGTGAAGTGTTCCCCCCCCATGACCTGGAAGCACCGATAGCTGTGCAAATAAAACTGTTCTGAATTTCTTTCAAATAAGTGCTTGACTAGTAAGAATCCATTCTTGTAGCTTACTGCTCACATTCTAGTTGCTTAGTTCTGTATAGTGTGAATATTTGTGCCAGTTATCATGGGATGCTTATGGCATTACACAGCCCAGTGGTGGCGAACCTATGGCATGCGTACCAGAGGCAGCACTCAGAGCCCTATCTGTGTGCATGTGTGTCATCGTCCCAGCACAGAGTTCTTTACTAGAAAGCCAGAGGGACGTTAAGCTCCCCTCTCCACATGCGCTTGAGGACATTTCTGACATCACCTACCCCTCTGCTCAGCAGCCCAATGGGAGCACGTCTCCTGTCTGGGGTAAGGTGGGCGGCTCAAATGTGGCACAAAGTCTGTGGCAAAGATGAGAGAGGAGAGGAGCTAGTTTGGAGGGGATTATAGTTCTCAGCAGACTGCAGAAGCTGGGGGAGGCTGCCAGGAGGCTCATGGCAGGGTGTGTGGGGTTGTTGATGGCCGT
>JANHFO010005639.1:224040-234798 GCA_032468095.1 Pareas carinatus | reverse complement strand
AGGCCAGGTCAGGAATCAGGAGCAAGCATTAGCAAGGGTTTTCTTCTTTCTGGTTTCTCTTTCCCAGAAATTATCCTGCCCACAAGCACTGCAGAACTGAAGTATTTCAAATAGCAAAATGGAAGACTTACAGTTTAGGACTGTGGGTAGCCAAGACAGAAGAAGATTGCCCAAAGTGGATGATAGTGTAAAAACAAAAAATGATACTGGATGATAGCATGACAGCATATGAACTTTTTGCTAACTATTGCAAATTTGGTTGTGTTTATATTTGTTTTCTGTTTCGATTTTCCAGAAATTTTAGGAAAACTTTATATTAGTAACTGTTATACTATAAAGTGTTACTTTAGAACTAAATGGACAGTCTTTTTTGGAATTGGGAGCTGTCCTCAGTTTCCAAGTTGCAGTCGAAAGGCACAGTCCCTCAAAATGGCAGGGCAGTATTAAGAGATGGCCAGGAAATAAGCTAAATGTAAATTAAGTAGTGTGATTCCTCTCCCCCCTGCACACGCACATGAAATTTTGAAGAGGAGGTGGGAGCAGCACATATCACCTGGGTCTTTGGGGTGTGTTTTTCTGCTTTATAGTGGGTTTTTTTTAATATGGTGGTTGACTATTCCATGGTGTTATCAGTCATGATAAAAGAATGTCATTCAATAGTTTTGTATGAAACAGGTTAAATATGTTAAGTCAGTAGGTCAAGATAAAGTTGTAGATCTGCCACAACATACAATGTGGATATATTCAGACTTTGGTATAGGCATTTGGTGCTATGCATCAGAGCTAGGTCACTTTCTTTCCACATACTCCTAATGCTGATTGAAGCCAACCATCTGGTTCACCAGGAGGGGGGTTGCTCAAAATCAGTAGGATTCTAAAACCCTGGAGTAGGGAAAACAAGAAATTGTTCAATTTCCAATTTAGATTTTTGTGATTGAGTCAACTGCCATTACTTTTAAAAGCAATTTTGATAATGGGTTTGGGCAAGAGAGAGGAATAAAGGATCAGATCCACAATTGGAGGGGCCTCCTGGGTTCATGGTTCCTGCCGGAAAAGTAGTTGGAGGCTAGTTGCACTCTTACTTAGGACAGGAGGCTTACCACCTGATTAAACTACTGCAATAGTCTACAAGGAGCTGTCCTTAAAAAACATCCTGAAGCCATGCTTGGTGCAAAAATGCTCATGGGTACTTGGCACTAAGTGCATATTAAACTTGTTCTACAAATTCTGGACTGGCTCTCTGTTGTTTTTCTGGTTGCAATTTAAAAGGTTGTTTTTAGCCAATAAAGCTCTTCATAGCTTGTCTGCTTCCATTAGAATCACATCAAAACTTGGGAGCATTGGGGATTGGCCCCCTAGAATATCTTCCCCTTGTGGAGATTCAGTTTCCAAAGTTACCTGCCGTCTGGAAAAAACTAAAAGCAAGTTTTTCCAGAGGGATTTTGGGGTCTAATCTGCCACATTATTCTGGAAAATTTAAGTCATTACAATTTATTTGTTTCTGATATTATGTTTTTGTTATTATGAGCTATTGAGTGTCCTTTTGTGACTGTGGCAGGATCTACAAAAACTGTGGGGTGAAAGTATCTGCTTCTTGTGAAAAATGTTAATAGAAGCAGGAAAACATATTTATTGCCCAGTAGAAATTACACTGGATTCACCTATTATGTTAAACCAAAATCATGCAACCATTTCATAGCCAAGAACCTTTTTTAGGTTGGGATAAGGCATATTCCAAAAGGTAGAATCAATTCTAAAGTAAGCTTCTGTTTAATTAACATTGAATCATATAATCAATAGGATAATATTCTAATCATATATAACACAATTTCTCTGTTGTTTCACATTAACTGGCTGGGTGACTTTGGGCCAGTCACCCTTTCTCAGCCTAACTAAATATTGTTTTTTAAAGTTCAATGTTAAATTTTTATGTTTTCTGTTCACCGCCCTGAGTCCTTCGGGAGAAGGGCAGTATACAAATCTAAATAAACAAACAAACAAACAAACAAAACAAACAAACAAACAAACTCATCACATAAGGTTGTTGTTATGGGGAAAATAGGAGAAAGAAGGAGTATGATGTATGTTTTCCACACTGAATTACTTATAAAGTAATAAAGGAAGAATAAAAATCAAGTAAATAAATATCTGAAACAGTATTTATTATTTATTGATTTCTCACTTTGGTAAACTGCCAGAATCCAAACTGTTGAAGGCCAAAATGAGCTAGCCATACCGGTTCTGATTAACTGAAAGTATGGGTATTGTAAAAGGGCAGCGAGTATGTGGGAGAAAGGGTGCCCTTGCCCTCAAAAGTCACCTTGAAGCTTTTTGAGAGAGTGAGCATACAACTGATTAGAAAGAATCCCTTCCTGTCTTCTACCTTGCTCCCAGAACATGAAGTGCTGTATTTGCTTCCACAATGGGATAATGAAGATCCAAGAGCATCGAGGAAGAGTTCTGTGTCTTAAAAATGATTTGTACCATCTGTTCCATCTTTTGCAGGATACCAGCAAATTCATGTTACCCTCTCATTTTGAGGAAGGGAAAGAAAAATGCCCTTATGATCCTGCTCATGGTTATACAGGCCTCATTGTGGGTATGTAGTTCCATTCTTACCAACTTTTTCCCCATCCTGCAACTTAACGTGACTAGGCAGAGTGAGAGATTCCTCTCTGAAATCTGTGTGGAATGTTTGTGTGGAACTTCAGAGGAAGCCATCAGCAGTGATCGTTACCTGAGGGTCTGCCCCCTGCACTTCTTATTCTGGATGCAAAACATAGACACAGAATAATAAAGGTGGAAGGAACCTTGGAGGTCTTCTAATCCAGCCCTCTGCTGAAGCAGGAAACCCGATGCCACTCAGGACAAACGGCCGTCCAATCTCTTCTTGAAAACCTCCAGTGATGGAGCAGCTACAGCCTCTTTTGATATCAGAAAACAAAGCCCAGCTGCCTGTGCAGTGCCCACCTACCCCCTTTGGCAGGGCGATTGAAGCCCCTTTTAAAAATTTGTTCCCACCCAGTTTTGTCATTTGTGCTCTCTTTATTCTTGAGGAGAAGGGGGGAAAGGGCGATTGGCTGTCATCTCTCTCTCTCTTTTTAAAGGTTTTTAATAATTTTTAAACCAACCAGACATCTTTTGAGGTGGGCAGCATATAAATATATCTTCTTGCTTGTTTGTTTATTATAGAAATGTCATGGGTGAGTAAAGCTTGGGCTGTTTCTTGAAAAATCCTTCTGTGTTTTAACCATATTAAAATTTCCATGTCCTTGACTCACCCCAGTGGTTCTAACAGATCTAGAAGAGGGAGAAGAGAATTTATTTTTTTTAAAAAGGGGTTGATCATATAATGAACAAATCTATTGGGATCCGCATGTCTTTATTGCTCTTGCTGCATTTGTTTCCCAGATGGCAGTTTATATACAGCAACACGCTATGAATTCCGCAGCCTACCAGACATCCGGCGCAACCGGCACCAGCGGGTTTTGAGGACTGAGGAATCCCCCTTGCATTGGCTGAATGGTAGGTCCTACAGCCATAGCTCAGGTCTTTCATTCCCCACCCTCCTAGATAGTAAAATCAACCTTGCATTTATGTGGGTTAGCCTTTGTATGTCTGAATCATAGCCTACTTCCATTCCCCAGAAAATGACAGTCAGCTCTTTTGGAAAATTCAGAGTATGAACAGACAGCTCCTGCTTCACTTCCTTGAAAGACTCAAGGCTCTTAATCATTGACCTTCCCTGTGTAAGCAGCAGCATCCTTAGACACTTTCTTTGAAAGGCCGTGCTAACCTTTCTCCTTCTCTTGGACTTATGCAGATGCAGAGTTTGTGGCTTCTGTGTTGGTCAGGGAGAGCGTAAGGAGTTCTGTGGGAGATGATGACAAAATCTACTATTTCTTCACTGAACGTGCTGGAGAGGAGAGCACATCAATATTTGAGAAGAACCAGATGCCCAGGGTAGCTCGAGTAGCTCGAGTGTGTAAGGTAAAAAAAAAATTGCTCTATTGTGAATATACACTTGCACTGTTGAAGGTATTTGGAGGGCTGGTTCAGGCTACTATGCAAATGAAATAGAGGCTATGGACGCCTCTGGTCATCCCCATAATTTGGTCAAAAACTTTAAGCTGAGGATAGGATTTGCTTAACCTGGCTCTTCTGTTCCAGAATGACCTGGGTGGCAAGAAAATTCTTCAGAGAAAATGGACGTCCTTCATGAAAGCAAGGCTGGTCTGCTACATCCCTTACTATGAAGTACTGAAAGATGTTGCCAGTCTGAATGGTGGTAACTGGACCAGCACTGTCTTCTACGCAACATTCACCCTATCATCCCAATGGTGAGCCAAGCATTTTTATGCTGTTGAATTTTATATAATTTTGGGTCCAGACAGTTTATAAGGCTGGAATTTTGAGAACATGGGATATGCAGGACAATGAAATTGTTGTTATGGTTCATGGCATCTTATCTGAAAAGAATCTCCTAAAAATCATCTTTATAGTTGTTTATTGATAAAGCCCCTGTAATCTGTTGACATGTAATCTCTCTGCATATCTGCATAACCTCCTTGTCTTCCTTCTTTCTTTCACCTCAGTCTCAATATTAACCCTACACCATTACAACCGATCCATATATCTGTTGAAAGGATCAGTTGTTCACAGAAGCTTATGCCTTTTAATAAATGTTGTTTGTCAGAAAGGTTGTCTACAGACTTCTGGTTTTTAACCATCCAGTATACTTTTATGAGACACAGGCAATGCTGGGGAAAATATGCTTTACTTTGCACTGTGTCAGTTTTTGACATATTCATTTTTAATTAAAACATTCTGTTTTAAAGTCAGTGGAAGAAGAAAGCTGTGAGACACCAAAGCAGATATGTGAAGGCACAATGGTGCTCACATGTGCTATATTGGTTATCTCTGAGATAATTGTACAAGAAAGAGGTGTTGAAATGTGTCATAAATGATACTTTGCATGATGTGATCGATCATCTTTACCAAAAGGCAAGCAGAGTGCTAGGAATGCTTAGAGAATAGGACAGAAATTAGGCAGGAAATGCCATGGGCCTCTGAGTATTGGATGCAATTTTAACCTACCTGCTGTGCTGGAAAACTTGCATCCTTTGCCATATAGCAAATAATGTAGAGAATTCAATTGCTTGAATAACTTCAAGCAATAGAAGTTGATCATATATATGCCTGAATGTTCTAGGAAATATTTGCACAAACTGGTATAAATTATAATTTATAAGCCAACAGATACAGACTTAGGCCACTTTGGAAAGAATTCTAGATACCTTCATAATATAACATGACTAGCAAGACGGCAAAGCACCAGCCTGAAGATGGCAAGTGAGACCTTGCTGAAACGTTGCCAAGAGACTTTCCACTCTACACGAGAAAAGACCCGAACACACCTGGACCTTCATAACATAGTGTATATACAGTATATTCTACTATTCACAAGATCATTAGATCACTGAAAATATTTGATGTTGATAGGGGGGAAATTGGCAATTGAATTTCTGATCTTTTTAAAAGCTCTTGAGCTAACTCCTCATACCTACAGATACTTCTTGAACCTTTTTTCTTAAATACTGATGCAGCAGGATCCTTCTTCTAGCACTGGTCACCCTAGGCATTTTATATTGGCTAAGACAGGCAGATTCTTTAACTATACACAATCTCATTCCCTGAACAGTTGTGGGTGGATAGAGGGAGCACAAAAGACTTCTTGGTTGTGATTACCAGTACAGTCACCTGTCCTTATAAATATTTAGGTTTGTAATTGGTACAACAACCTGCCAGAATTGTAGTGTGAATTTTATGAAATAAAGTCTTCTGGGTGACTGTGGTATAGATTACTAGCTGCATATGCAGACGGTGGTAGTGATAGGAAGGAGAATCACACCAATATATTGGCAAGATCACTTTGGTGTAACTGGGGACAAAGACTGCAGTTTATCATATGGATTGTAACTACAACCACAGCTGCATGTTTCTTCTGAACTAAGCCCAGGCCAGCTTTTTGCATGTTGCTCTTAACGATACTGTGAATTTTTACAAGTTTTCCTCAGCTAATTAGCACCTTTGTGCTTTTGTAATATTTGCCTGCTTTGAAGTCTGCATTTATAGCAAATGCCATCTAGGAAGCTACATCCCCATTGTGAAGGGACTGCATATCAAATATTTATATATTTATCATTTCAATTATTATATATTGATAATTAGCCCATGCCATTGATCTCAAAGAAGCATTTGGAATGCACAAGATGTTTTTTTGTGTAATCCTTTCAAATTTATATGACTTCCTTTTACCTTCAAAAATAAATCATACCAACCTTGTTCGCCTTCAGTTGTCCCGTTCCACCCTCCCAATGGATCAGTATAGTTGAATTATGGAATTTGCTGCAGATATCAGGATGGCCCAAAGAATTTAGAAAAAATTTAAAGGAGACAATTTTGGGGGACTACCAGTGGCAATTAATCATAGTGACTGCTTGCTTCTTCCATAATTCCAGACAGCAAGCAGAATTCCACCTCTAGAGAGCAAGAGTAAAAAATGGTTATCACACTCTTGTTCATATTTATGGGTTCCTTTAATGAAACCAGTTGCCTACAGTGTAATACAGATAGCTGGGTGAAATGAGTCCTTAGCCTGATATTCCTGTGTTTTGATTCCAAGGTTTCACCATCCTCTGCTATTGCATCTTCCCTGCTCCCTTGTCTTTCATGAGAGTTAGGCCTTAGGGAAGACTAATGGGCTGTATGCAACCCACAGACTAGTAGAGTCACTGACATTTCTATATGTGTTCCATTCCTTTGACCCAAGAAGTGGCACCAAAGAACTGATAAACATGAATATGAAGAAATGATGGCTTTGTAGGCCTCGATATTTTCTTCAGAGCATAATGAAGAATGTTGAAACTTCCAGATTCCTTATAATGTCCTAGATTATGACAAGAAGTCATCCGATTCAGTTATCAAGTGAAAAGGCTAGCTAAGTGAAAGATACTGAGCCAGCTCCAAAGAATGGTACACTTAAAGAACTTGGTCTACAACCGTTGTTCTAAAACCAGATATTCACAAGATTGAGAAAGCATACCAAGACCAATGGGAAGCTTCAGAGACCCTGTGATGAAGTTCTTCCTGGCAGGTTAGCAACAATGATGGGATACAGCATAAAGAATCTGACAATGTTGCTATGGATTTTAAGATGTTAAAATAGCAGTTTGACTATTTTAACATCTTATAGCCCATAGCAATATTGTAGCTGAATTTGATCAAAGCAACAACTCATGATAGTTTAAGCATGTTGTGTGGTTTGTAAGCCATTATTTATATAGTCTGCCATGTTGTAATGGTCAGTACGACATGATTTGACCTATTGTGAAAAGGCAGCCTATATCAAAAACACTGTGGGAGATTTAGTGACGTCAATAGTGAAGCAACAAAATCCTGTTGGTATTTTAAGACCCTGGCAGTTGCCTGATTGTGTTTGGTGCTGTTGAAAAATTTTCAGATTATTGACATCCTCTGCCAGACAAGTTGCTCCCAGGAATCCTTGTATCTTGGTATAATACCGATGACAATTTCTTGGAAGTCGAACAAATATAAAAATGAAGAAGACCAATTGTTTGACTACAGAAAGGTTGCCTGTCAATCCTAAGGGAATGTAATCCTTCACAGAAATTAAAGTTGCGGTACTTTCTCCTGTTTTGCAATTGATAGTTAGATCCATGAAATTTAGACTTTCCCACCGTTTTCCTATGTTTTCCAGGAGGAGCATAGAGGTGTCTGCTGTTTGCCGATACAACATCTCAGAGGTGCGGGCTGCTTTTGAAGGGACATACATGGAATACCAGGACTCCTCCCGCAAGTGGTCCCAGTACACTGGGGATATACCAGAGCCACGGCCAGGATCAGTGAGTTATATTCATCTATAACTTATCTTCAACTTTACTCAGATGAACTATTCAGAATTAGAATCAGAATTTATTTTTGCTAAGTGTGTCTGGACACACAAGAAATTTGTATCTGGTGTACATGCTCTATACCTACAGACATACAATAAACAAACTGTGATTACAACCTAAGATACATTCATAATCATTTGTATATATAAGCATGACCATAGTATATATATAAGCATAAGAGACATTCATAGTCATAAAGTACATTCATCTTGTCAAATACCTATAAGCTGCAATTGACAGCTTATACAGGGGATACATGTCCTCCCTTATCATAAGAGAGCCAAAGATTCAGGATGAAATATATATGGGAACTCCCTGTGATATTTTGCCTTTTTTTACTGTAGGTAAATGATTAAAAAGGGTAGGTGGAGTAAATGAGGAAGTTATATGGGAGTACATTTAAAACTATGCTGCAGTTTGAAGACGTACAATTCCATCAGAAGGCTTTGATTTGTATGCTTCAGCTTTTTATGTAACCTTTTGCAAGCTTGATCCCTCCAGTTGTTTTGGATTATGCTCCCAACATTTTTAATTGATAATGATGGGAACTGGAATAAAACATACCTGGAAGGAACCAAGTTAAAGAAGGAAACATTACAGCTTTGGATCTGATGGGGCCAATTATAGCAGTTTCTTCTCTGCAGTGCATTACCAACCGTGCTCGCAAAAGAGGCTTCAACTCCTCCCAAGATCTGCCCAATGGTGTGCTGGATTTTATCAAGCTTCATCCACTGATGTACGAAGAGGTGAAACCTACAGATAGAGTCCCTCTGCTAATAAAGAAAAACGTGGTCTACACCCAGGTTGCAGTAGACAGAGTCCAAGCCCTGGATGGGCATATGTACGATATCCTTTTTTTGGGAACAGGTAATTGCAGTTAGATTCATCGTGCATGTAGACTTTTAATTGTATATATATATATATATGCCAGGAAGACTAATCATAATTTGCTTTTTTCTTATAAATTTTCCAAACCTGTATATTCTTTATAACACAGAACTTGTCTTCCCTAAAACTAAGCTATCTCGGTATCATTCAGTTACGATTGACATACAAGCGCTCTATTTTTCCTTATAGGACTTTATAGTCTACTTCCCTCTACATTGCTTCTGGAGGGAGCACATCCGGCCCTCTTCTGCAAATAAAGATTTCTCCTTTCCTTGTTTTCAACTTTGTTTTCAACTTCCCCTGCCCAGAGAAGCCGTCTGTTTTGTGAATATTTCCCCATATCTTAAACTTAATAGTTCTTGATTACAAAGAGACGCAGATTTAATCCATAAAGAGGAATGGGAATGTTGTTCTAGAAAAGGGTATGTGGCATGAATACACAGTTCTGGGTAGTATTTAGAATGCTCTTAGTTCAGAAATATAATTCTCAGTAGTCGGAATGGGAGGATCAGGCAAATCTTTGATTTGTAGTGATTACTGTAATTGGACACTTGAAATCTGATTTCCTCCAGAAGTCTCAAATTCTTAGAATTCCAGTCCCAAGATATTCTGATGGTGCAGATTTAGGAAATCTACCCTGCAACACAGACTAGATCTATATTATTAAAATGTATATGTGCTTCATCTCAATATGGGATTAGATAGACATCTCATTTCCCAATCAGGATCCGAATGAAACCACATTCTACAACAGGATCTTAATAATGAGGCAGTAAAGTTAATTCCTCTTGTTGCTCCTTTAAATAATTAACTATCTCTGAATAGGTAATGGTTGGATTCACAAGGCTGTTGTCATTGGCTCCACGGTCCATATCACAGAGGAAATACAGGCCTTCAAGAACCCCCAGCCGGTAGAGAACATCGTCATTTCCAAGCAACAGGTAAGAATACTGCACCTCAAATTACACATGTCCCAGTGAAAAGACATGCATTAAAAAAATAACAAACTAATTTGAGCAGTTGTATCCAAATTTAAGAATCAAACCAAGAGAATTTGAATTTATCACCAACTTTCCCTCGTTTTTCTTAAACTGACCTCCCTGTCCACAAGAGGCTGAAAAACAAAACAACTGATAGAAATATTTTACCTTTTTCATTTTTAAGAAGAATTTTCTAACCTGCTTTATTTTATTTCACTTTTAATTTATTTTTAAAAGTGGTTTTAGCTTGCTTTTCATTATTCGATGAATTCCAAGTTCCACTAATTAGACCTTAGAGCAAAGTGTACTGAATTTTAAAATGGATGAACCTTTTAAACTTTTATAATTTATTTTCATCTTCTTAACTGTAAACTCCTTCCAGCAGAAGTCCACTCATGGTAATCTTGAACTTCCTTTATTTCTCTTGTGTAATTCAGGTGGAAAAAAACAGTTTTGTTGTTATCATTATACAATTGAGAAATAAAAACCAATAATCCAGCATCCAGATTTACTTTCTGCCTGCCCCTAGCATTAAAATATAATATTGTAGCTTGAAACAAAGGTTGGCTCTTCTCGAGCCTTCCCTTCCATAAAATAAAGGAATAAAGGAATAAAAATACAACTACAGTACTTAAAACAGGGTGTGGAGGAAGACTTTATTACTGGTGGTGCCATTCCTAGGTAAAAAAATGCCTTGTGACTGTATATTTGTCCTTGCTGTTAGCTAAATAGTCCTCCCAGTGTAGTAACTACCACTTTCCCAAGGACTAATCATGTGGCCATTTGACAACTGTTTGGAGCTTGCTACTCTGTTTCCCCGAAAGTAAGACATCCTCCGAAAATAAGACCTACTTGCAGTTTTGCCTCTCACTGAAATATAAAGCATCCCCCGAAAATAAGACCTCCCCGATAAT
>JANHFO010005639.1:198854-210735 GCA_032468095.1 Pareas carinatus | reverse complement strand
GGAGGGGGCGGGGCGCAGTCCGTGGGGCGCGCTGCAGGGGGGGGGGTTGGAAGAAGCCTGGCGTCCCCAACGTGGGAAAATGCTCCCCGTGTCGCTTCGGGCCCTCGTGCGCCGCTGGGGCCTCCCCCGTCGAGGGGCGCTTGCTGGAGGCCCCCCTCGCAGGCATTACAAGAAGGAAAAGATCCCCCCGCCCGTGCAGGACCCGATCCCTCCCACCTCGGTCACGGAGATCCGGCAGTACCTCAAAACGCAGAAGATCCCCTTCCACGACGGCTATAGCTGCATTCACGTGCCCAGCATCTTTGTGGCGGATAAACAGCAGCCCCGCCACAGTTACAGCCTCTTTATCGACAAGACGACGGGCCAGTTTATCTGCACAGCCACGCTGGTGGAAGGCAACTGGCAAGACTTCCAGGCCAATGTGGAGCTGCAGGATAGAGGGCTAACCCTAAGCGACCGGGACGGTGTCAACGAGCAGAGTGACCGCAGTGGGGAGGATGCTAGGCACATATGGGACCGGGCCTTGCCTCTCTGGGAATTGCTGGATGAACAGGAGACGAAAGAAGTCAAGGCCGCGTTTGGCATTTCCAGCGTGTCGAATGTCACCCTCAAACACTTTGGGGTGCGTTTTCTTCGGACTGCCCAAGCGTTGGTCTTCCCATGGTTCAGTCCTTCTGGCACCAGCTTGAAGGGGTTAAAGCTCCTCAGAGTTGAGCATCAAGGGGAAAGAGTACACCATGTGGAGAATATGTTGCCTCGCCCAAATGCCTATCACAATCTCTTTGGTTTGCCTCGGATCAGCCGGCGTGACACCGAAGTGGTGCTGACTGGCCGAGAGTTGGATGCTCTGGTGTTGCACCAAGTGACCGGTTTACCCACCCTGGCCCTGCCTCGCGGGATCTCTTGTCTTCCCCCAGCCTTACTTCCCTACTTAGAACAGTTTAAGCGGATCACTTTATGGTTGGGAGAGGATCTCCGGTCTTGGGAATCCGCTAAGCATTTTGCACGTAAGCTGAATCCTAAGCGTTGTTATTTGGTGCGACCAAGTGACCAGCAGCTTCGACCTTTAGAAGCCTTTAGCAGTGGTATGAACCTTACCAAGATTCTACGCTCAGCTCTACCAGCTGGCCACAAGTCTATAATTTCATTTTGCCAACTGCGGGAAGAGGTGTATGGCGAGCTGGTCAATGTAGATCAGGTGGCCGGAGTCAAATGGGCTCGTTTCCCAGAACTGACTAAACTTCTCAAAGGCCACCGCAAAGGAGAGCTCACTGTTTTCACAGGTGAGTGCATATTTTATTTATCTTTTTATATCCTGCTTTTATTATTTTTATAAATAAGGTGGCAATATATTGCTGTTTCCCTTTCATCCTTCCCTCCACCAGCCTATGTAACCATTAAAATATTTGTTACAGTGTTCTTGAACTGTTTGTCAGATTTTGGCTTACTTGTCAGACATAGCTCATGATCTGAAAACCAGTTTCCCACAAGCTTCTCGTGGTTTTCTGCTCCCATGCAACATTTTTGTCTGAAGAAGCACAGTTTACTCAATAGAAGCATTTATTACCAGAAGGAAAAGTAGGGAGGTATTGGATATGTCTAAAATTTGATTTATTTTCTGTCCTGCTTTTTCTTAAACTGCATTTTCCTAATTCTGGCAGAAGTGAAGATGAAAGTAAATGAAATTCTGAATTACTGCATTTCTGTGATTCTGTATGCCCTGTTCAGGGAGATTGGATATATCTTTCCAAGCATGATTTTTTATTACATTACTTAATAATGGTCAAGCATCTGGAAGTACTATTGTAATGAGTAAGTGGATGTTACAGTCAATGGAAAAATATGTGTTGTTTCCCTTTTGCATAGTTCCCCATTTGCATTTCTACTCACAGGGAAGCTGCAGACTAACCAATGCAGTCAACTATCAAAGAAAAGGGCATGCCATCGTGTTTCAGGTGAAAACAAATTGTGCCTAAGTTGGATCAAACTGCCTTTCTTACTAATTGTGCCTTTGTCTTTCTGGATCAGGTCCAACAGGCAGTGGGAAGACTACTTTCATAAGTGAATATGCCCTGGATCTCTGCATGCAAGGGGTTAATACATTATGGGGCAGCTTTGAGATCCATAATGTGCGTTTGGCCAAGATCATGCTTACTCAATTTGCCATGGAAAAACTGGATGAACAACTGGAAAAATACGATGAGTGGGCAGACAAGTTTGAGGATCTTCCACTTCACTTCATGACCTTCTATGGACAACAGAACATCAAGTAAAATTTGGGGTAGCAGTTTTCTACTTGAATATCATGGGTTATGAGACCGTAGGGGTTGAAGCAGTGCTATAATTAATGTAACATCGAGTTTGCAGTCTTCTGTTTAATTAGCAGTAGATAGTTGTAATTCAGAAAGAAATACAGTGGTGCCTTGGTACTTGTCATTAATTGGTTCCGGGAGTCATGACAAATGATAAAAGTGCCAAGCACCCACAGCTTCCGAAGTCAAGCTGTTCCACCGGTTGATTATTCTCTCTGTTAGGAAATTTCTTCTTATTTCTAGGTTGAATCTTTCCTTGGTCAGTTTCCATCCATTGTCCCTTGTCGGGCCTTCAGATGCTTTGAAAAATAGATTGACCCCGTCCTCTTTGGGTCAGCCCCTCAAATGTTGAAACACAACTATTATGTCACCTCTGATCTTTCTCTTCACTAAACTAGCCATTCTTGTATGTTTTAGCCCCGAGCCCCATTATCATCTTTGTTGCTCTTCTCTGGACTCTTTCTAGGATCTCAACATCTTTTTTATAGTGTGGTGACCAAAACGATGTAATATTCTAAGTGTGGTCTTATTAAGACTTTATAGAGTGGTATTAGTACCTCACGTGATCTTGATTCAATCCCTCTGTTGATGCAGTTTAGGATTGTATTATCTTTAGTTCCTCATTCTTTGCTCCGATTGCTATTAAATTAATTTTTGTCCTAGGATTTTGACGATTTTAAGATGCCTTATTTAATTAACTTTATAAATGTATTTGTTGCTCTGAATTAATTAAAACTGCAGACATGTTTTCATCTGCAGCAAAATGTTCTATTTAAAAACTCCTTATTTGAACTTGGTGTGATCTCTCCCTAGCTAGGAATGGCAAAGTAAATTAACCTCTACATGCGTGTAACTTTGATAACTTTTTCATGCAGGACAGTAATTGATACCATGCTCCATGCCGTGTACATGTATGATATTACTCATGTTGTCATTGATAATCTCCAGTTTATGATGGGCCAGGAGCAACTCAGTATAGACAGGTAATCCTTTCATTTCATGTTTCCTCAGCATAGAATCACACTTCTAAAACGTTGTTCCTTTTCTTTTGCTCTGTCCATTACATTTTGCAAGCTGCATTGAGAGATATGAGAAGAGCATAGGCACATCCCATGATCTTGTTTCCAGTTGCTTATTCATAGTTAAACATTTGCTCAAGATCATTATGCCTGTTCTGACCTAAATTGACATAGCTTTTAATGCCATAACAATTCAGAGTATGTACTAAAGGTTAGTGTTAAATATCTACTTTGTGCACTCTTGTCAATTTAACACTATTTGTTCGCCGAGAAATAAAAGCACAGTTTTTCAGATATTCATGAGCTTTTATAGCGAGATGTATTATTTATACTATCCTATTGCTGTCCAGGCTTGCTCTCCAAGACTACATTGTGGGTACCTTCCGAAAATTTGCTACAGGCAACAACTGCCATGTGACTCTAATCATTCATCCCCGGAAGGAAGATGAAGAAAGAGAGTTGCAAACATCTTCCATTTTTGGATCTGCAAAGGTAAATCAATTTTGGTAAAGTTTCCCAAGGAACTAGACAAATGCCCACTCATGCACCCATCAAGTCAACCGATCTTCCTGTTTGCCCTGTTCTAATCTTAGTGTTATTTTCCTTTCTTTCTACTGCAGGCCAGCCAGGAGGCTGACAATGTGTTGATCCTGCAGGATAGGAAATTAACGACAGGACCAGGCAGACGCTACCTGCAGATCTCCAAGAATCGCTTTGATGGAGATGTGGGAATATTTCCTCTGGAATTCAACAAACCATGCCTTACCTTCTCTAATCCTGTCAAAGGCAAAACTAGGGTAAAGAAGGTAAAAGAGGAAAATGATGAACCACTCCAAAAAACTGCAGCAGGTACTGGTGAGGTTCCAAAGAAGCAACGATCCCAGAAACAGTCCAATAAGAGCACAAAACCTGCCTTAAATATATCACCTGATGAACCCAGCAAGTCATGAGGACTTGAATTTTATTCAGAAAGGATTCACAGCCAGCAGAATCACTACGATTCAACTGATCATAGGAATAATCACTCTAACCGTGCAGGCATTGGTCAAGTTCTTGCTCAGTTGCAGCTTTGTTTCATTGGAATCAGTCGCAGGAGAGATCTGTGGATGGTAGCAGGATTTATGGCACTGTTTACTATTAAGAAATAATCATAAAAGAAACTTGGATTATTTCCCCATTCTATCTAGAATGGAGAGAGCCGATCTAGTGCGTGTAGCAGAAAGGTTCAGCTGCACATACAGTGGGGTATGTGCAAGGAAGGAGTTGGGTTTGTGTTAGAGATACATAATGTCTCCTTGCAACAAGGAATGAATAATACAGCTGCAGGGAACACCAGGTTATATAAATTGTTTCCTGTAATTCCTGCATGTACATGGGGATACAGTCAAGGTTGAATCCTCTAGTGCTATACACAATGATGGTTGGAAAAATTAAAATTTACCATAGAAACTTTTTTCCTGATCTGGAGAACCAAGTGCCCTTGTATCTGTAAGGGGGCTATGAAAAAACTCGTTAAGAAAGGTAATGCAGCTTTATTCAAAAAGCACCTCTATACCATTAATGATTTCCACATTGATTTTAGTTAACATTTTATATCAGTCATCCTGGCTTTATTTCCTGACCCAGCCTTGTAAGATCAATGTAGGAAATAGACATTCAATGTATTTCCTGCTTGGGAAAACTTGTACTGAAAAAGAGACTTATGAGTGTTTTGTTTCCATTGTACAAGAGAAAGGAAAACATTGTTCTTTAAAATGATAAATGAACATGGTGAAAAACTTTGAAAGGAAAATAAAGAGTCTTATTCTGTCAGGTTGTTCAGATTTAGTATTTATGAGACTCTGGGGAGGATGCCTTGTAGATTGAGACTTAATATGAGATTTCTAGGTTATGTCATCTTTTCTCAGTCTGGTTCACTCCAGTGCTAGAAGTACAAAACCACGAAGCTTTGGGTTTGCTTTAAATATTTTTTAAACACATACGTGCATTGTTTATTTAACATTAAACATTTGGCAGAAGTGTGATATTCTTTCTCTTCTCCACCAGAGGTCAGCCTGACTTAGATTTTCACTCTCTTTTCAAACTGAGGGCATTTTTTCTGATTTCCATGCTAACACCTAAGTTCATTTCTTCAGTCTCAAAAATTGAAGACAGTGATACTTTTTTTTAGGACTGCTTACAATATATATAAGATACTTTAAATTTATACGAGTAAATGCTGAATTTCTTTCAGCTGCAAGAATAACCTTCCAGGAAATATTTTTACATTTTCAAGGGTTTCTTGCTTAATATCCCAAAATCTGTTGCTTATCTTGTTCTCACTAATTTTAATCCACCAAGTTTTCCCCTACAACATTAATCCTTTGAGTTAAGTTGGACTGAGTTAAGTTGAATTGCTGGCTCAAAGTGGGCTGGGACGAGACATAAAAATGAGTCCTGGGTGCTCTTTGACTTGGTTGTTTGCTTACAGATGTTTCATAACTCAGCTAGGTAACATTATTGGACACAAACCAAACTTGGCACCAAGAACTCCACAGTTCAACCCAGAGCTGTAAGTTCTTTGGAACATAAAACTACCGTATTACATCGATTGTAAGACACCACTGATTATAAGACGCATCTTTATTTTTCTAAGTTAGAAATATGTTTTTGGTTTAATGCAGCATCAAAGTGAATTCTATCTCAACTGTGCAGCAGCCAGAGCCAGCCGAAGAGCAAACACGGAGTTAATAAATAGACCCCTGCCCCACACTTGCTGAGGCTCCGCACACTTATTCTTGGGCCGGTCCTGGCAGCAGCTGCAGCAATGGCTACCACCTCACCTGTTCGCGAGACCTTGCTTGAATACGCACATCTTCTCAGGGCATTCCCTTTACCCTGGTAAGGCCTCATCGAATATAAGATGCACCATCAATACAGAGACCAAAATACGAAGAAACGTGTGTCTTATAATCGATGTAATATGGTAAATCTTGGTCCAATTACGTATTTCAGACTAAATCCATAGCTCAATATTCTGAAAACAGCCTGTAAATTCTTTAGGGTTGAAACCTCATGCTTGTTTTGTTGTAAAGTGCCCCATACAAAAATGACCGCATGATAGCTGACTGCTACAAGTGCCCCGGCTTCTGTTTTACACACTATTCTGGGAAAATATAGTCACTGTGACCAATCTCTGTTTTAATTTATTCTTCCTGCAGCGTGAGAGAGGGTACCAAAAAAAGAATGATTTCCCCCCCACAAACTGAGTCATTCCCTACAAGATTGGCAATGCGTATTTATTAAATTTTTATCTTGCCTTTATTACTTATAAAAAAGGTAAAGGTTTCCCTGTCCAGCTGTGTCTAACTCCAGGGCGTGGCGCTCATCCCATTTCTTAGCCCAGGGAGCCAGCATTGTCCCAAGACACTTCTGTGATCATGGGGCCAGCATGGCTGCATGCCAAAGGCCCATGGAATGCTGTTGTCTTCCCACTGAAGTGGTACCTATTATGCATAACTGTAATGCAACTTACGACCACAGTTGAGCTGAAAATTTAAGTTGTTAAGTGAGACAGTCGTTAAGTGAATTTTATCCCATTTTACGACCTTGCCATAGTTCATGCATACAATACTGTACATAAAGTCACTTGGTTGCAAAGTAAATTATCACTGCGAGTTTTGTAGGAGTGTTTCAGAGGCCATATTCCTGTCCTTCAAGACAGAATCAGTGCTGTTCTGTGACAGTGGGAGGTCCTAGTTCCTACCAGTTCCTAATCGTCTGGGCTGGCTAAGCTGGTTTAAACTGTTCCTTGCCTTGGTGAACTAGCCATTTAATTAACGAGCCTTTCTCATTAATGAGCTGCATCACTCAAGCAAAGCCTTTCTGTACCAAATCTGTCAAAACTGGCTTAACCTATAACACTTTGGTCAGTATTTGACTTTATTCATAGATCATGTAAAGTCACAATTTGCCTATCCATAGTGTACTCTATAATCTACTGAAGGTTAGGCCTGTAGAGCATTTCACAGCTTAGTGTGGTGCACAAACCTGGGCTTCAAATATATATATATCGGTCACTTGATGGCCACAATTGGCACAGGCATAGTTTGAGTTAAGTCATAGCTGGGGGCTTTGTGTGCCATATTGAATTGTAAGCCATGGCTTACCAGCCATAAAGGTTCAATTCACAAAACATGCTATACCAAAATCCAACAGCCACATTACAATTTGACATGGGATGATGTCATTTTTTTTTTTACAAAATGTTATTGTTTTTAATGGTTTACATTGATGTGAATGATGAAAGGCTGGACGTAAATCTTAGGGTTCAATTCAAGGTCCTGATTATGACATTTAAAGCCCTACATATCAGGTTATTTGTGGGACCGCCTGTCCCTGGTTACTTCTATTCATCCCATCGGGTCTGGCAGGAGGAGCACCTTGTGGATACTGTGAGCTAAAGACCTCCATGTTGCAGGACCCAGGAGGAGAGCTGCTCTGCCATGGCACCCACCCCCAGAACATTTGCCTTACATTGGCATTGGCCCCGATCCTGTTGCTCTTCCAGAAAGTCCTTTAAAAAACTGGTTTTGGCCATTGAGCCTGGGGATCCCATGGAAGGACAGAGCCTGCAAAATAGGTACACAATTTGAAAAGCACTCTCCCATGTTTCTTTGTTCTATTTTTAGTTTTTTAGTTTTTTAATTATATTGAATGGTTTGGGCTTTTTGTTTTGATAGTTTTGCTTTTGTTCTTTGAATTGTACGTGCCATCTGGAGTCATACACCAAATGGGAGGCTATCTAAATTTAATAAACCAGGTAGAAGCATCCGTGGTCTTTCTGGCAAAAGAAAAACAATGTTTCTGGCCCCTTGTGATCCCGAGAAAACTTGAGGAGAGCTACAGGAGAAAAAAGGAAGCCGTTTCCTCTTGGCTCTGTTGTCCAAGCCGCAGACATGGGAGTTTTCTCACAGATAGTTGGATGCCGTTCAGCTTCAGGCAGGAGCAGGAGGAAGAGGAGGAGGAGGAGGAGAAAGGTTAATTTAAAGGATCAAATTCCTAGGTGCTAGATTCGCTTTTCTCTTTTTATCTCTAATTTTCCCTCCTAGTGATCCTCCTCCTCCTACAATAACTATCTGAAAGGTTTAACTAACTAGCAAATTGATTGCCAAGGGAAACCAACAGCTTTCTCGCTCTCCCTTAAGATCAGTTACAAAAGAATTTCTTGCACAAAACCCAAGAACAAGTTAGGCTTGCGTGTGTGTGTGTGGCCTGGGGCGGGAGGAGTGCTAGCCAGTAGAGGAAAATGCCCGCACAAACTGTAGGTGATGGAGGCAACAGGAAAAAAAGCTGCTTACTGTTGTGGGCAAGAAACTCAGCCAGCAGCATCCAATTGCCAAGTGTGAAAAAGGTCAGCAACAAAGAGGCAGCTTTACTTTACTTTTTGCAACCCCAGCACATCCAGTTGTGTTGTTTAAGGTCTGTAGCGCCGTCCCAAGTCTCGGCCCCTTTCGTGTTTGGCTGTTTTGCTCATTATTTAAAGGATGCCTTTAGAACCTACCTCACAACAGGAAACTACATTCCCAGGAACTTGAGCCAAGATGGCCAGGTGGAAGACATACTGGGAACTTCAGTTCAGCGACACGTGGAGGGCCCCAAGAAAGCCTATTTGAAACACTGAGGCTACATTCTCAGATTGCACGCTGTTGCATAAAGTATTATGGCTTACTTCACTCAAACGATGGTAATCACAGATAGATTCACATATTATGCAAAGCTGAAGCCAAAGAAACCACTAAATTATGCCAAGAACCTATAGCATTTGATCTCAAACCACCAGCTCCATATGTGACACAATGTGTTAAGTCCAGGGCCTCAAATGTGAGATTGTGTACCTCAAAGGTATCCATGGGATGCTTTGGTGTCCCCAGGCAATTTGTGTACATGAAACCTAGGAGGCTATAATGTACCAGCTTCCAGAATCCATTTCAAAGAATGCCTCTAGACCTCATTAAATGAAGGGTACCTGGAATTAAGTGTTTTTAGGGGATGTAGCTCTCTGCCCAGAAAAAGATCAACAGCAAGCATGCATAGTTCAGAGTATCTTGTAGAAAGTCAATTGGGGCTACGTGGCTAGAGCAGGGGTTTTCAACCTTTTTCACATTGCGGACCCCAAAACGTGCCATTGCTACCTGGTGAACCCCATTCCCACAAATTCAACTCATCGACAATGCATGTATATTATTTCTTCCAAATTTTTCTTGACCTATCAGTGGACCCCCTGGCAACTGGCCATGGATCCCAAGGGGTCTACGGACCCCAGGTTGAAAATCTCTGGGCTAGAGGAGATGGCAGGGACATTCGGATCAACAGTGCCTTGTGAATGATTACTCTCTTACGGCATACATTTTATGAATGGGAAAGCTTGCCAACATCGATCTTGTGATAACTGCCACAACATATTTTCAAAGTGTAAAATGTGCCCATGAACTCATTTTGCCCAACACATTTCATAATCAGTATCATTTGCGTTGTTATAAGAACCAGGATGGGGCAGTAGTTAAAAGCAGACTGCCATCCGCCATTAGCCATCAAGTTCAGCAGAACGATTTTCACTGGCTCAAGGTTGACTCAGCCTTCCATACTTCCAAGGTCGGTCAAATGAGGACCCAGATTGTTGGGAGGCAATATACTGACTGTGTAAACCGCTTCGAGAGTGCTGTAAAGCACTATTAAGCAGTATTTGTCTAAATAATAACAACAACAACAACAACAATGTGATATCAATAAGCCTAGTAATGGAATTCAATATTTGCAGCAATACCTTTACCTCCCTCCCATCAGCCAGTCCAGCTCTGTTGATCTTTCCTACAGGATAAGATTTTATTTTTGCACTGATGTTTCTAAAAATTTCACATTGTTTCACCTCCTTTGAAAATTCTACATGTTTCCCAGATTGGGAATTACATTCTTTTTTGAAAATGCAGAACATCCCACGGTCCTTACACTTCCCTTTCTCCTGCCGTTGGTGCCTCCATTGTTTCTGTAATCTCGACCACATATCAGAAGACTTCGTATTCCTTTCGGGATGCATGGAAATCTATACTGAATGGACCCTATTCAATCCAGCTTTCACTCATCAGAGATACAAACGAGCATGAGTGGCCACGCCCTTTAGGAATCCCGTTCATGTCTATTTGTATAAATGAGGAAGGAACACCTTTGACTACTTTTGCCCCCTGCAATATTGTATCAGTTCACACATCATGCTAAGCCACTATTTCAGTATGGTTCATGGAATAAACCACAATTACTTGGGTTTGCACAATTCTACAAACCATTAACGACTACTCATAAACCACAGTGCCTTGCCTTACACAGCAAACTAAGGCCAAATCAAAGAAACCACATTATGATGTGTGTACAAAGCTAGCTTTTTCCTTGCAATTGCCACCAATCATGGTAGAACATGACCCCTGGCTACTGACAATGTGCTTCCCATCATGCTGCAAAATTATGAGGTGCAGTCAAAAATGGTGGCTATCAAGAATGATCAGGGAAGCCAGTTTTTCTTGATGCTCTTGTGTGTGAATGCCCAATGATAAGCAATACCAGTCAATCTGTGAAAGAATAAGTGAGACTGCCATTCAAAAATTAACAGCATCATGAAATATTTTTGACTTGTAGCTCCTTTCTCATTGCAAATGTAACAGATTCTGTACAGCAGGAGTCCCCAACCCCCGGTCTGCAGACTGGTGCCAGTCCACAGAAGGCCAACAACCGGTTTGCGCAGCTGGAGGCAAGGGGCAGGACGGGACAGGAGAGTAGCTGGTCAGAAGCCGTCCAGCACAAAGGCTCCTTGCAAGCCTGCAACTAGCCCTTGATTCCTGGGCTCCCTGCTCTTCTCCCCTCTCCCAGCACCCCATCCCGGCTTGCACTGCATTGCACAGCCTGCAAACCAAGCGCACCAGCCCTGCCTGTAACTGGGGAGGGGGCGGGGTATGGAGAAGCCAGCCCTCCCACCAAGTGCTGGAGAAAAACCGAATGCACACAGGGCAGGGGGCGGGGTCTGTGGAAAAACCATCCTCCATGAAACTGGTCTCTGAGGCCAATAAGGCTTGGGAACCACTGCTGTAGAGTTATATAAAATGGTGCTTTGAGAAATGTGATGTTTGAGTTAAGCGCTGTTTGTGGTGTTGGCCTCTGGCTGGAAACCTTCCTAATCAGCTAAGAAGTTTACTTGAGTATTCTGGTCACCACTAGGTCTCAACTAAACTCGAGGCGCTCCCATGTATGCTGCTCCAGTCTGGCTAAAACTATTTTTTATATTCATTTATTAAAATGCACACTGGTGTCCGTGTTAAACTCTACTTTTCTGAAAGCATTAACTGAAATAAGGAATGAAGTCGAGCTGGAGTCCCAAAGAAATAACCGTTTCTTGATTCGCCAAAGAGAAGGAGATCGATCTTGTAAAATTCTGAACTTCCTAAGACTTAAGAGCTGTAGTGGCGCAGTGGTTAGAGTGCAGTACTGCATTCTACTTCTGTTGACAGTCGGCTGCCAGTAAGT
>JANHFO010005639.1:151258-165113 GCA_032468095.1 Pareas carinatus | reverse complement strand
GTGTAATTAATTTACAGAACAACCTACTTGGATTGGGAATGTTGGAAACTATAATCCAACACTTCTGGAAGGCAGCAAAGTGACAAGATTATTTGAAAAACCACTTCTTAAACATTTTGCTGCTGATAAATCTCTTGGCATCTGCTTGTTTTCTTGCCATCTTAGAAAATAGTATTACAATATACTGTAACATTTTCTATCACAAGCCGTGTATTGCTTGCAAAACCAAAATGCTTCTAATGTGCTTAACTTTTGAAGAGTGTTTAACTGTGGTTCACTCCCTCTTTTATTTGCAGGAAGCTCCCCTTTTCACATCATTGGAGGCCAGCGAAGTCTTCCTGCCTGCCTGTAGTGGATGAACAGAAGGTAACATTCGCGCCTAAAGCAGCCGTATCAGAATGATGTCCCCCAAGATGCTTTGGGTGGCAGATCTCTGAATTCTAATCAGCAGAGTCAGTGACGCTGCCAGGAAATTATGGCGACTGTAATACAGCACACTCAGAGGTCATAAACCTGGGGAAGCATGGGAGACAGTCTTTTACATATTAATTAAAATCATGTTTGATATAGTTCTTTATGTACAGTCAACAAGGAACTGTTACATGCTTAGTTTGGTACCAAAGATTTCCAAACTCCTTAAGGCTTGAACTTCTTGCAGTTAAAAAAAAAATCTTGGAAAAACTAAAAGGTTTAGAAACAAGTTCCAAGAAGACAAAAGATATAGAGGATCAATCACATACAGGAAGAGGAAATGGTTATTTTAACTCAAGGGAATGTAACAAGGAAGGTGTTGGCAGTTGCCAGACATTCAAATAGATATCAGAAATGACAGAAAGAACCATTTTCATTCACATAAACCAGGCTAAGCCATGTGGCAAAGAATGTAGATCACAAACAAGGAAAAATTTGCACAATTGTTTACATTGAGGAAGGTTGAAGAATATTTCACCAGCAAACATTGTTTTTGAAATACTGACTAAAACTTTAAGTATTCAGTTTATACCATCCAGAGCTTAATAACAACTTTATGTTGAATGTGATGTCCAGAGAATATCTGGATCTGTTTTCTTGGCAACAGTGTGAGGGTGTTTTTCCATTGCCTTTTTCCAAGTTGGTTTTTAATTTCTCAGTCTAGGTTATAGCCTAGGTTTTTTCCTCTTTAGACTCCCACTTAAGTATTAACCAGATTCAATCCTGGTTCACTTTTTGAAATTAGCCAGCCTTGTCTATGTTCCACTTAAAGCATTTACACTGTGCATCCAGAGTTCTGTTTCCCCTTGAATGTTTAAATGCCCCAATGGGAAAAATGCTTTACCCACATGATGCCTAAAATATTAGAGGTGTATGTATGAATATTATTTGACTTAAAATGCTGAAGTTTGAAACAAATTGCATAATCTAGTATGTTCACACTAACTAGAAAGTGTGTATAATCAAACACACATATCTATGAGAATATGCAATTTAATCCTGCCCTCTTGTGGTTGAAAGAGAAGAAGCAGTTGAGGAATTTTAAAAGCAGATTCTTTCTCTATAGTGAAGGTAATCTGAGAAGATCTCTGTATAGTGTACAGAAGGATTCACCAAAACTTGAGGAATGGGAGATTCGCCATCTTCAGAAAGAATAGCCTACAAATGTCAACACACTAGCTGGTAGCTTCTTGCATATGGGGCTCTCTGTTTTGCTACAACCAGTGCTGCCAGCTCATCCATTGCAATTGTGTAAATGAGATCAGGCAGCACTGAGCAATAACCCTAACCTGCCTGCTAAAAGCCTGGCATAACTGGAACAAACTGCCTTTGGTTTGTTCCAGTTATGCCAGGCTTTTATAAAAGCTGGAGAGAGATTGTGGATGGATAGGACAGGACACAGCAATGGCTTAGATGGAATTAAATGGAATGATCAGGTGGGAGACGGTGTCCTGAACCGAGTGAGCTAGAGATGTCTTCTTTTAACACCAGTTTCTTCTGAGTTTCTTGTGTTAATAAAAATTATTGAAAACTTCATCCTCCTGCTTTCTTCCTCCCTCTTCCCCAACTAAACTACATTTCTAAGTTTCAAGGATAAAATGTACATACCATGAGTGATTTCTCTTCTAACACTGAAGCAAAAGATGAGAGTTTGGGGGCTTCTTAAAATCAGTTTTTAAATATTTATGGAACCAAAATAAGATGTGCACATAGGAAGTTTTTAAAAATATTTTTACCATTAGGTATCTTAGAGCTCATTCATACCTGTAAAAGTCTTGTGAAGTCTGATGCTGGCATTTCCATTTTATTTATGGAGAAATGAGACAGAGAGAGATAGCAGACCGTATGTTGATTGAACCAAGTTTGCGCTTATGTCTCATGTTCTGTGCATGCTTAGTAGTCCCATGGAGGATGTTAATATATGCTTTGAAAATGTCTAAACACAAAGTGCCTCGCATAATTGAAATTAGTAGAACTTTGTTCCCGGGGAATGTTCCACAAATATATTGGAGCTCTCCTTTACAGGTCATTAAACTGGAGGGAAGGTATAAACAGATGCTTTCTCACATTAGACTAAAGATTTTGACAAAATTCTACTTTTTGCAGAATCTAGACAGCAGGCATTTCATAATATATTTAATTGCAAGTTCTTTATTTTGACAGTTACTGTAACTAATTATTTCTAGTTTAAAATTCAGCAGAAAGCTGCTAAATAAAAGTGAGAGTTTTCTGTTTTTTTGGTCAAGCAGTAAAATACTGTAGGTGCTCCAAATTTTCAATAGATTGAATGTAGCTATTTACCTTTAAAAACACACACACACACACACACACACACACACAAAGCATACATGAGAAATTAATGTTTTTCTTTTCTGGGCATAGTGCATTTCCTCTGCTTTTAACAACTTGGAATGATTTTTCCTGGTTTAAAATGTTCTGATTTTTCCAGAACTTTGCAGTCAGATTAAATTAATCCCCTATTGGATTTTCTCAATGTCACTTGTTCATTGCATTGTATCAGCCTTTATGTACTACGTTGATATTATATGTATTTTCTTCCTGTAAATCATTTTGTAAGAACCTTCATTGGACTGAAACGCAGAATAAGAAAGGCAGTTTGGTGTTATGATTAAGACACCAATTTACAAACCAGGACACCATGAGTTCTAGTCAACCTAAGGCACAAAGCCAGCTGGGTCTCTGGGCCAGTCAGTGTCTCTCAGCCCTAAAAAGAAGGCAATGACAAATGACTTCCAAAAACTTGCTGAGAAAATTGCAGGGACCAGGCACTTGAGAACTCGGACTTGAAGACACTAAAACAGCAACAATAGAAACAAAGAAACATATTTAATAATAAAACATTAAAGGTCATAACTAATTCCTTGATTTTAAATTACTGCAAATTATCTTGAAAAGATAATACATACTGTGAGACAGATGTAATATAAGGGTGTTGGATTTCTGAGATGTGGAGAACTTTCACTTTGATTCATAAAATGAACTCTTGCTAGATGTACACTTTCAACACCTTGATTAGTTCTGTCTTCTAAAACTAAGCCATATAAAGACCAAAGAAATTGGAATATTTTTTGATGAATGAAGGCAAATATAAATGTCCCAGGATAATGTTGCAGGATCCAATCTGGGTCGGTCATTGGGACCCTCAGACGTCTTCTGAGCTTTTGGACTCATGCTGGAGCCCATCCTCTGGGAACTTCTCCCTACCAGAATGTGTGAGGATGCATTTGGTGTGTGAGACATGTGTGAGAATGTCTTTGGTGTCAATTGAACTTGATGAAATCCAGGAAGAAGCTAAAATGAGATAGAATTAAGCCCTTCTGCTCTATCTCTGTTGATTTAATCTAGGAAGCTCAAATTCTAGGCAAACTGAAATGGAGGATTTGGTGATAAACAGGAAAGCAGATAAATATCCAGTTGGTTATAAGGTTATATTGTACAGTAGAAAGTGCCTGGAGGATGTAATCCATGAAACACAGCAGAATACAACACTCTTTTGCACAGTATGTCAAGTTCTTCCTC
Organism: Pareas carinatus; assembly: GCA_032468095.1. Lineage (NCBI taxonomy): Eukaryota > Metazoa > Chordata > Lepidosauria > Squamata > Pareidae > Pareas > Pareas carinatus. The sequence continues at coordinate 161,102 of JANHFO010005639.1, read as the reverse complement.
AGCAAAACGCAGAAAATAGCCTTTGGTCATCCCCATCTAACATGTCCCAAAAGCATCAGAATTATTTCTTAATAGTTGGTCAGGGAAAGGGCAGAGACTGTTGAGGGAGAATTTAACAGAGATTCTATAGCTACAAATATTTCAGCATTTTCACAACTATGTCAAAGTTTTTTATTTGGATCCATTGTAACTCATAACTTGTTGCTAGAGTGATGATGATGATTTAGATTGCTTAATAATTGCACAGAAAAGAGGATGCTGATGCATTTATCTTTGAATAATACACACTTGAAGCTGCCTTTGGCAAGGATTGCTGAAGGTGTATTCTAACTTACTCTTGCAAGGCAGAAATATTTAAAAAATCGTGACAGAGATATAGCTGTGGCTGATCTTGGCATGGCACCAGGAACCTGTAGGACTTAATCAGACAAGAAAGAGCGGGCGATACTAGAAGGAATAGCGATGGAGGGCTCCAGTGCAGGGCCTATGCACTGTCTGCCAGGATGTTGGATATTGTTAAGTCTCAAGGGGAGCTCTCAGGCTGGTGCGTTTTCAGTAGGCCGCCAGTTCATGAGGTCTGGATACAAAGCGGACTTTCAGGCAGCCCATGAAGGGCGCCAGGCATCGCGCTGGCCGCGCCGCGCCGTCAAGGTTAGGGTGCCTGCTGGGGGGAGGAGGAAGAGGAAGAGGAGGCGAAGGGAAGCGGGGCCGGCCCTGCGCAGGGGAGGGCAAATCCAGGCTCCCGGAGTCCCGGGCAGGCGAGGGGAGGAGCCTCTTCAAACTTGCCGAGGAGCGGCGGGACTGATCCGGCTGGAGCTGTGCGCGGAGCGGCGGAGCGGCACCATGGAGGCGGCCCCGCGAGGTGTGGGGCTGGGAGCCCGGGGGGCGGAAAGGGAAGGGGTCGGGTCGGGGGTCGGCCCGCTTTCCGAAAGCGGAGGGCAGAGGGGAGCGCGTTTCAAGGCTCGGTAAAAGCAGAGCGCGCGCCGACCTCCTCTCCTTCCCCTCCCTCCCCTCCCCGGGGGGGATCTGGGTGCCAAGACTTGCCCGGGGCGCGGAGTTGCAGTTGGAGACTGGTCGGGGGGGGGGCTCCCCCGAGTCGGTTTTGCGTCCCCGTTTCGTCTCCTGTCCCGGTTCGTCCAGTTCACGCCGGTTGTCCCGCTGAGCGATTTTTGCCCGCTTCTGGCTCTGGGTGACCGGTGCGAACCTTGCTCGGGTCTGAAACTTCCGTCGCCATCGATCTGGTTTCCTGGCGGAAAAAGAAAAAGGGGGAGATACCTATTTTTGTATTCGGGTGTTTTGCCTTCGGCTTCCTCTGTTATTTTGTTCCGAAGAGGCAGAGGCGGTGCGGTCCCATCTGGCTTGTGGTGTGGGAGAAGGCGCCGCTTTCCCCTCGGCTGATCTCCAGCAGAATTTACCCAAACGGTCTCTTGAAAGGGGCCTACGGGACTTCTCGGCCTCTCTCCTTGAATTCGCCTAGGAAAACATGGCCCACACTAACCCTCACCTAGTTGGTGCTCAGACCGTGTGTCAGCAGCAACAATTAATGATTGCCAACAGACTGCGTGGCAGGAAACTCTCTGAGTATCTCCCCAGCCCCCTGCCTGGGCTTTTGTGAATAGGGTGGGCCGAGGTGGGCTTGATGCCTGTGGGAGTCAGTGTGTGGCTCCACTGAATACCTGCAAGTGTACTGGGATACTTGCAGATCCTTTGGAATGGTATTAACAGCCAGAGTGGCTGTTCCAGCAGTCCCTGATGCCAGGATTCTGCAGCAGAAACTTCCCAAGCAGATTTGTTGATCACAATATGTGATTGTGCAAAATACCTGAGAAGGAGAAATGCAGGATGGATAAATGGTATATGCTGCTTTTGGCAAAAGAGGTAGATAAACAGACATGGGAGTGGTTAATGAGAAAGTTTTCTGTACAAAAGTGATACTGGGGTAGACTGAAGTGAAGTCACCAATTCTAATGAACTAAACTGGGAGGCCTTTAAAAACTCTCCCTGGTAGCATCTAATAAAGGCTGTGGCTGAAGGCAATTGGTGTTATTTAATGTGTTTATATGATTCGTTTGAAACATGTGTGGCATTGATTGTCCCGGCCTTCATATGCATGTTTTTATTCATGGATTCTACATCTACTGCCATTCTCCTATGTTTAGCTCTGGCAGAAAGGTATTTGTCTGAATGTGGGATATCTTATCTTTTCATTAAAAAAAGAGCCTCATGATGCACATGGGTTCACCTCTACATTTTATCTAACTCAAATAAGTTACACTGAACAGATAATGACATTTATTTCATTTTTATTTTATTTCAAAATTTTTATACCACCCTTCTCCCCGGAGGGACCCAGGGCGGTTGTACAGCCAGAATAAAAACACATACACAAACACACAAATTAAATTTGTGTATCTTGTAAACAACATGTATCTTGTAAACAACATAACATAAGTGAGCAGAAATATCTTTATCTTGTCTAGAAACACACATTGTGTTAGACTGTTTGTTCCCTGTTCAGTAGATGAGAAGTAACGTGGGGCCCTCCTGTATCCTCTGAGAGAAATAATTAGGAGGAGTGAGAACAAACAGCTTCTAGAGAATGGATTTCACTGTGCAAGAAGAGACCCTTTATCAAAATGTAGTCTTTCTCCATATGATGGAAATTTTCCCACCACTCCGGGGACTGCGGTAAAATATATCTTTGAGGAGAAAATGAAATATCTGTTCATCCCTTTCAGTTACTAATTCAAAGAGCCCTTGGACTGGAAACATCCCAATAAGTAGGCGTTTTATCTCATACAACTGGATGCTTAATTGTTTTTGTGTGAGAGTTTAATGCTCCTTGAAGACTTGTCTGAACCTTAGATTTACGTGGTAGAGTGCTGCTACTATGGCCAACTTGCTAATTTTTGGAATATGTTTGTGAACCCCTGCTTCATTCTCCAAAGAAGTTGCTGATACTGCTAAAACATTTTGGCAGAGGCACAGTTGGTCCTGTGGGGATTGGCGGTAATGGGAAAAGCTGTGCTATTAGTAACCTTTTCCCAGTCTATGTTGCGCTGTTGAAGACAGTGGTAAAAGTACTGAAGAGCCATGAATCCTGTGCAATGCTCCAGGGTAGCATGCATGCAGGGAATTGATGTTGATTGGTTCATCCGTGCATGCAAAGAATAAAGCAGACTCTCCTTGGGTAGACTCATCCAGCATAGCTGAGAGGATTGTGGAAGTTTACTAAGGGGCTGCCTGCTCTGATCATATTCTTTGTTTCCCATCTTTCGTCTGGATGAGCATGATGGCTTCAGCAGATGCCTCTCTGCTCTCTGTGCTTTGAACTGAAACTTATGGGGGAAGGGTGGGTATAACCCCTTGATCCCCACCTCCTCCCTGCAGTGCCTTGTTCGCCCAGTAGCAGAGTTGAAGGCCGATGCTTCAGAGCAGAAGTTTGAGCCTCTTTTGATGGTTTTGTTAAGCCTTTATTTGCCATGAAGGTGGTATTTTTTGTTTCAAAAAATGATGACAAAAGTGCTCTGGGAATGGGCACTGATGTGTAACAGCCAGACTGGACTTCTGGGGATGATATGGATTGAGACTTGGAAATATGCATGTCCTAAAACTGCAAGTGGTAACTAAGCGCTAGGAAGATTCCTTTCCTTGATTTTCCAGCAGAACATGAATTATTTTTGTGGAGATCTCTGCTTTCTGCTGCTGATTGCTAGATCCCTATAGGATATGAAGAGCTGGAAGATTTCCATTTCTTTGCTTGGATCATAACCTTTTATGTGTTGTATGTGCCTCTGCAACTGTGTCTGTAGCTCCAATGTTAAGGAATCTTTTTTTATTTTGTTGTTTTTAAATTTATATTCTAGCCTTTGTACAGTAGTTCAGTGCACTACACATAGCATTTCTTCCTTCAATGTTCTCCACAACAACAATCCTGTGAGGTAAAGTGGAATGAGAGTGATTAGCCCCAAGTCATCCAGTGAGCTTCTGTGGCAAAGGATGGAATAGAACCGGGGTCTCCCTTGCCTTGGTGGAATACCTGCTCTGCTACGTTACATTGGCACTTATATTTCTAAACACAGGCCAGTTAAAATGTAATTGCTGACCTAGTACTCTAGGTTGACTTGTTTGCTTGGGTATGAAGATTTGTGTTTCCTTAGTTGTCCAAGAATATTTATTTATTATTTAGACTTATATACCACTTAACAGTACTTCAAAGCACTCTCTTTGAAGCACTGTGGTTTACACAGTCAGTATATTGCACCCAACAATCTGGGTCCTCGTTTTGCCGACCTCGGAAGGATGGAAGGCTGAGTCAACCTTGAGCCAGTAAGAATCGAACTGCTGAACTTTTGATGGCTAAAGGCAGATGGCAGTCAGCAGAAATGGCAGATGGCAGTCAGCTTTTAGCACTGCAACATCCTGGTAGTAAAATATGTCTATCTTGTTGACTTGGAAGCCCTCGGTTCAAATGTTTTCTGGGCACAAACCCCCAGAGCAGTTTCAGGCACACCATTACTTTCCCAAGTCCCTGTTGTTCAAGGATCCCTACTTGGTGCATCACCGTTCCTGAAGTAATAACTGTGCAGCATGTGAAGCATTCTAAACTTTTATATAAATGCTAAATTTTGTTACTCTGTTGTGGCTAGTAAGGATTATAGCTCTGTATAATTTTATATGTTGTCAGATTAAATATTATGTCAACTTGTACTGTATACTGCTGGGCAGGGATGGCTTAAGTCAGTGGTGGGGAACCTTTGGGCATGCGTGCCGCAGGGGCACGCAGACCCCCCTCTATAGGCATGCGAGCCAAGTTGCCCCACCATTGCCCCAGAGCTGAGCATACTCAGAAAGGAGTAGTGGCACCAGGCGATGACATCACAAGGCCATGCACATGCTCAGAAAGGAGTAGTGGCACCAGGCGATGACAGCACAAGGCCATGCATATGCTCAGAAAGGAGTAGTGGCGCCTGGCGATAAAATCACCCTTTATCATATACTGAGAAATATCAGATGTATTTAATTATCTGCAAGATAATATTTTCTTATTTTAATGGTTAATAAATCTTCCTTATTTTAACAAATATATCTATAGAAACAAATTTGGAAGATTGATAATAATGTCTGGTCCATGAGTTAAGCTGTTAAGCTGGCTTAGGGACATTTATTCAAAAAATGCGAAACATATTTTTCTCTCTTGAAAATATTTGCATATTGTATTCACCCAAAAAGAAAGTAGTAGATGAATGTGCAGACTTGGCATGTATATCGCAGAAATGTGGCTGGCAGGAATGGGAATGTCCTAGATTTGCTTTTCTTGCTTTTAGCTCTAAACTAGAGGTCTCCAACCTTGGTCCCTTTAAGGCTTGTGGCTTTCAACTCCCAGAATACTGGCTGAGGAATTCTGGGAATTGAAGTCCATAAGTCGTAAAGGGACCAAGGTTGGAGATCTCTGCTCTAAACCATGCAAATTTAAGTTTGGGAGTTGGGGTCACAGTGATGATCTTGTGGGACACTTTATCTACGATCAGGTGTCCTGCTACTCACGTGACTTATTATGCGTGCTTTCATTAGAAATTCTTTTGTAGATTCAAATGAGCAACAGCAATACTTTCTATTCTGCTGCCTGAAAGGCCCCTGGATTCATCACAAGGCTGGTGGGGTACACAAGCAGAAACAACAGTGTGTTGCCGAATCAAACATCCCTGACCTGTCTGATCCAGCAGTCTGTTCCAACAGTAGCACAAAAAAGCCTGCCGGCCTACCAGGAGATGGCCTTCAGAGGCAGCCACACTACCATCAGAGCTAATAGCCATCCCCATGACTGTGTTAATTGCTCCAAACCTTTTTGGAAGCCAGCCAAGCTGGTAGCCAACGCCACATATTGTGGTAGTGAATTTCAGTGTTTAATTATGCTTTATGTAAAACAGTATTTCCTTTTGCCAGGATCGAGCCTGCCAGAATTCAATTTCATTGAGTGACCTCTGGTTCTAGTATTCTTGGAAGGAGAAACCAGCTTCTTCTTGTCCACTTTATCCGCACGGTGCAAAATCTTATACACCTCAATCATGTCCCCTCTCCATTTGGTGGAGGAGCAATTAGACTAATCTGCACCAGGCACCTAATTTACCCTGTAGGTGCTTGGGGCTATCTCCAGAGATGTGGCCTTGTTGAGTCCTGGAATGTGAAGGAGGTGAGACCGCTGTTCCAAGTAGCCTCTTTCTGTGGGGATTAATCCTAGTGCGCTCCCCTGATTTACTGAAGAGCTGTAGGATATAAAATGACAGAAAAGTCACTCATGTGGCACATTTGGACTTGCTTTACTTTTCTTCACTCTTTTAGTTTAACCACAGAATCTCATAAGCAACTTTGTTTAAAACAGTGTGCAGCTGGTGGACAAGAGAAGTCCAGAAGACCCTTATGCAAGCCACTGTAGGAGAGCTCTTTAAGTCTATGGTAGCAAAAAATCAGAAGGAATCTGGTAGCACCTTTTCTCATTAAATTTTTTTATGCATTTCAAATGATAGAAAAGAGGTGCCTGATTTTCTGCGTTCTCTGTGACATATTTTTGCAGATAAAATCATTCCTGTTCACTTTGGATTATATATCATTGGGGCAGAATGAAATGAAATGGAAGGGGCAGTGTCTTATGAAATTATCTGCCTGAAAGCAGAAGTTGGCTTTCCTGTGCTATTGTAACTCATGACAGGACTTAAAATCCCATCCTCCCCTGCTACATTCATATAAACACGCACCATTCAGTGATAGGAAGAGAATTATTGATTTCATTACCTTATCTCAAATACATGTGGAGATTCCCTGCTGAGTTAACTTAATTATGCCCCTTTTGAATAATGTCTGCGATTGGCATACAGTAGGTGCTTTTCTGGATGGATTGCTGTTTCACATCTACCCAGCATTCATTGGCTCACAGTGATCATAATTCATTAGCTCTGCATATATGCAGCTAGTACAAAACCTGCCCTGATGTGAAAGTGCTTGTTCAAGGGATTTATTCCATTCTTGCAGCTTGTTTTCAGTCTGAGATTTAATGTGTTTTTGTACATTCTCCATGACATTTTATCCCATTGTGTGTACCCATTGTGTAACCTCTGCCCTATTCTTCTTCACAGAATATCTTACTGTGATGGTGTCTTTGTGCTGAGATGGTTAATGCTTAATAAATTTAGTATGGAAAAAATTGCTATATTTTTAGTGCTTAAAAGCACAAAATGATGCCGGTGTTGTACAGGAGATAATAATGGCAAGGGGCTATATAAATTTCACTAGGGAAAAAAACAATATTTTGCAAAATTTTCCAATTGATCAAATGCTGGACATAAATAAAATCTGTCCACTTGAACCTTTGAGATAAGATTTGGGTCATAGGCTATAAATGTGAGTTCCTTGGAGTCAAAACAGAGATAGCTGGTATTGGTGTTTTTAATCCTGCTATCTCAACTGAACCCATTCTGGTGTCTTTGTATGTCCAGTCTAACTGAATGGCTTCTGGCTGGAGAAGGCCGTGGTAGCTCTTCTGATTAGCCATTTAAAATTACAGTTTTGACAATGCAAAACTCAGAAAACAGGCTGTCAACTGCAGTCATACATGTCCTTTGAAAACTATTCAGTATGTCTTTGAAAGTGCCTATATTACTTTCCTTGAATCTAGTGAGAATATCTGAATATCTGATTATGGTGGGGCTCAGAATATTCCCCCCTCTGCTTTCTTGCATTGTTTGTTTTGTAACCTCTTAGATATATGGGTAAAAAGATATCCGACATTCTATATGCTGTGTTACATTTTTGACAATCAGAAATTTGGGTTCTCTCAGACTTAATTTTCATGTATTTATTTAATTATTGATTTGGAAAGAGATTCTGGACTTGTGATATTAAAGAATTGAAAGAATAAAATGCTCTTTTAATTCATCATGCTTTCTCTTAAGGAAAATAAAAAGTCAATTTAAAATAATACCATAGTTATAATTCTAGTAGTAAGATGCAGGTTTACATTACTCCACTAGATTGTAATGTGATTGATATGGACTTAGTGAGTATTGTGAATTCAATCAATTCAGGTTCATTCAGTAAAATGTAGTTAAGCAAACATGTTTTCATGTGCTATATGAACATGATTGATAGTAGAGATTGTAGACTTTAAGAAATAGAGACTGCTAAAGGCAATTCTTCAAATACTGATCACACTTAAGAACAATCTCTAAGGCCTCATTGATTAAACTACAATATTATTATTTTGAAACCCTTGCTTTAAACAAAACACTTTTGAATTGCCCTCTTAAATGTGGAAGGGATATAATAACATGACATATTCTTAGGAATAATGATAAGACTATTTAAAATTTGATTTTATAAATTCCATTAAGCTATTAACTTTATTCATTATACAGTTGCTAACCCTCATTGTCAAATGAATTTCATAACTAAGAACTTGTCAGTTCTACTTTCTTAGTTTTAGGATTTCACATCCTTTTGGGGGGGATTTGCTTATTAAAAAGCTAGTTATGTTTTCTTCTGATATCTGAGTCTCTATATCTTTATTTCTATCTTCAAAAACAGTCCCCCTGCACCTTATTGAGCTCTCCTGTCTCCGATAATGGGTTTTCCAAGTGCTAGGCCTGAGTGGAACAGTGTGCAAGTTTCTTAGGCTGTTGTCTCTGAGAATGGCCCAGCTGAGAAGTCCAATTCAGGACCTCCTTGGAGTTCCAGGTTCATTGGTTCAAGCCATATTTGCATGAAAACAGCTTTGTTTCCTACTTCAGCTTCTGCCTTACTGCTGTTGGTGGATTATTTCACCCATAATCCCTTAGCTCCCTGGTTGCTGAGTGATGTTGATTATGCCACAAACAAGAGGATCCTGACATCAAACAAGGTCTAAAGCAGCAGGAGACTGCTTGCAATACAGATCTAGTTTTGGGACAAATGTCTACTCGGGATGAAGAGTAGTAGCAAATGTTTGCTGGAGAGGGCAGGTTTTCTTCAGAAGATCAATGTTGGAAAATGGATCTCTGAAATTTACCAATAAATGTTTTCTTCCGTTGTAAATTCTGTTTTATCCAAACTAGATTATTATAACATGCTCCATTTGGGATTGCTTTTAAACCTAGAAATGCTAGTTAATACAACGGAAAGAATACTTGTCCATGGTAGAAGCTTTTAAAACCATTAATATTTACTGTTTCCTGTAGTTGGGTATGGTGTTATGCAGTTATAAAGCCCATTGAGTAGAGCTCCGTATTTTTTTGTTGGTTTATGTTATGTAATGCATGAAATTTTATTTTTTTGGCTATGCTTATAGCAGATGGATTTTGCATCATTTTTGATTTATGATCATTGTGGATAACCTCACATTTTCTATAGTTCTGCAGGTTTTGTGGATTACTTTTGTGACATTATTATTTTTATATTATTACTGTCTCTTGAGTATTTTCCAATCACATACAATAGCTGCCATAGAAAGGTTTTTGATAAAAATGGTGGCTTTTAAAAAAATATTCCAGTCTTAACTAATGCCATGCTGATTAGGAGTGATGGAGCTATGTTGGGGAGAGGGCGGGTTTCACCCTCTTGAAGACCATTAAATAAGATTAATTCATTTATGCCAACTGTAGGCAATTGTTTATTGGAAGATGAAGGCTCCATAGATAACTTAGCTAATATTGTGTAACTTTGATCTCTTCAAGATTTGGTGCCATTGTGACTACCCATTCAGGCTATTAGACTGTGATCTGCCTTGGGTAGTTTTCTGAGGGCCTATTCTGACTTCAGTGTTTCAAATCTTATTGTATATACCATCTGATTTGTGACTGAGCTGCTTCTCCAA
>JANHFO010005639.1:136363-147843 GCA_032468095.1 Pareas carinatus | reverse complement strand
TATTCTGGCTGTACACCGCCCTGGGTCCCTTCGGGGAGAAGGGCGGTATAAAAATTTTGAAAATAAAATAAATAAAAGAAAAGAATGGGCCTGAGTCATTTGTTAATACTTTGTATGATTCCGGTCACCCCATTAAGGTAAAGTATAGTTTATTTCTTTAGGCGTAGTTTTTTGCTATAGGAAACCAGCTTCCCAGAATGTAAGACTTGGCCCAGATTTGTAGAAATTCAGATTTTTATGCACTTCATAAAAACAGCCAAAACAGAAAGCTCCAAGTAACCTTAACTGTCTCTCGTGCCTTTTCTCAGTTTATATATATTTTTCTCTTTAAGATCACCTGCAAAGGCTCTCCTGTGACCACCATGGCCATAGTGCAGACCTTGCCGGTCTCCATTGAATCTGCCACAAGTGCCAGCTCATCCCCTGCAGACATGGGAAGTGTCAGTAGCCTTATTTCTGGCCGGCCTTGTCATAAGGCCACGTCCGAGTTTGGTGCTTTTCCTCTGCGTGGAAATACTGGCTCCCAAGAGCTTTTGTGTCATGGACTCCCTACCAAGAAGAGCAGCTATGCTTACGGCAATGAAGAAGACTGGGCTGAAGCTGTGTCCCCCATCAGTCCCTGTAGTGATGCAGAAGATCTGCAGGATGATAAGCCACGGAGTGGCATCATCCGTGGTCCACCTCCCAAGTTGGTTCCTGTTTCAGGGAAACTTGAGAAGGTAAGAGGCAACATTTTGACAGCACCATTAGATATTTCCATCTAGAGCAAGGATAAGCTAAATATTTGGGACTAAGCTCTGAGACATTATGTTTTATTTGATTTTTTTTCCCCCCTGGTGGCCAAAGGAAATGATTTCACCACAGAGCTACAGCTGGAATCTTGGCCTTTTTAATCATTTTTGAGGTTTAGTTCTTCCCACACAAATGAAACGGATAGGTTCAATTTTTGGGAAACATATTTATTTCATTTGACTTTTATAAAATAATGGAGGAAAACTGTGCCATTCTTATTCAATATGTGTTCTAGGAATCTTTGTGGCATAATCCTGAACGTTTTGGGGGGTTTGCCAAGATGGTTGCAGCATGCCAGTTTCTGATCTAGATGACAATGAATACAAAGTGAGCAGGGAAAAATCATAATGCTCCTTCTTCCCCCAGTGGGCCTGCTAAACTTTTCCTATGCTTTAATTTTGAGAACACATGTCAGTGAGGGATTCTCCCCCCCCCCCCGCTTCCCTAGTAACATGGGAGTAAGGAAGATCTGCCATCCAGTCCACCCTGATTAAAGAATGTTGTGAGTTGTTTCTGTCTGTTGGCTGTAAGCGACCAATTGCAGTAGCCTTCCTAGAGTGGGAACAGTTGTTAGCCAGATAAAGACAAATGGACTATCTGAAACAAACCTCTAACCTTGTGTGAGGATAAAGAGGACCCATCGTTTCCTTTATGAAGTGTGATATTTCTGCTTGAGGCTTCCTGAAAGCATATTAAAGGGGGGAGAGAGAGGGCTTTAGTTAAGTTGTCCTTCCTTCATTAAATTCTGCTTCCTATTGTTTCTCAGAACATGGAGAAGACGCTAATTCGCCCCACAGCCTTCAAACCAGTTATGCCCAAGAACCGCAATCTCCCACTGCAGAGCCACTTGGTGCTGCGTCCTGGGACTTCAGTGCTTGCCGAGAGCCAATCCAGCCTAGCCCAGCTCTTTGGTGCCAATGCGGTAAGCACTACAGAGAAGCTCAGTTCTTTGAGCTGCCGTACCAGCTCCCACTCTGGGACAATGTCAGACTCTGGACGCAATTCCCTCTCCAGCCTTCCCACATACAGCACTGGTGGCAGCCAGCAAATAGAGCCAGTCAGCATCTCCATAGGCCATGCTAATCTTGACAGCCACGGCAGCGGCAGTTCACGTGGTCTTACTGGCCCATCAAATTCAGACAGTGGGCGGTCATCATCAAGCAAGAGCACGGGTTCCCTGAGTGGCCGCGGACATCCTTCCTCCGACAGTGGCTCCTGTGAGGGGCGTTCACCTATGCACAGTGGCGTGGATGAAGCCCTTCTTGTCCATGAGCTCGAAGAGAAGCTGAAGGAGCGTGAAGCTGAGCTGCAGCATTTAAGAGAGAGTCTGGATGAGAATGAGGTGGCCATATGCCAGGTAAGCTGGTTGTGGGAATGAGGACATCATATTGCTCTTTCTGATATACAGGGGTGGGAGGGCATGTTTGTTTTCTAAAGACCGCTTCTGCAGTAAAGCTGTCCTTATCAGGGACTGGTAGGCAACTTCCATGTAGCAACTGGGATAGGGCTAGAACTGGTTGGGTTATATTCAGTAACTTGCAGGAAATCTGAACTTCCTTGAGAGCCAGATAGGCCAAGTGCCAGATTTGTTTTTCCTTTGTTTTTGGCAGCTTCAGTGGAGAAAAAGGGTGGCTGTTTTCAGCACTGAGTGGAATAATGCTGGAAAACAATTAGTCCTTTGTAAATGTAAGGACTGTATTAGCAGTATAATTTAATTTTCATTGTTATGATTGGTTCTTCCATTATTAGCTGCTTCAGCTTTAAGCCCTTTGATCTTGCCTCCATATAAGTAATTCTTGGAATGTATCTTATAATTTTATTATCATTTATGACAGAGGTCCCTAACTTTGCCAGCTTTGGGAATTGGTGGTGGTGGTGGCGGGAAAGAGGAGATGGTTCAATGTGAGCAATGGGTAAGTGTGTGCGTGTAGCTCCATTTGCACCAGCAGCAGACTTGCAGATGGAGCACTTGTGCTCACCTGCTGTTCGTGCAAATGGGGGTGTGTGCATATGCGCTCACGCCCTGGCCACTTCTGCAGCCTGGTTCCGAATGGCCCGGTAGTGGGCCACAGCCCTGGGGTTGGAGGTCCCTGACTTTTGGTAAAAGTGGGTCATTTTGGTATATTTCTGCTTGATCTAATGTGACTTAAGGATGGTTGCATGTACCTACATCCAAAATCTTCTTGCCAATAAATCTGTTGCTAAGAAGACGGCTGTTGGACCATATAAAAAATTATCTAGTCTAAAATCTTATATTTTAGCGTGATCAGCCAGATGTTAGCGCTATAGCTTTGTTGTGTGCTGAAGACCTGAGTATGCAAAGACATGCTGCTTCTGATCTTGGAGGCGGCATATTGCCATCATGACTAATAGCGAAGTGCCTAATTCCCTTTTAAAGCCATCTAAGTTGGTAGCTCTTATCACTTCATTTTGTAATTAAATTCACTGTTTAACTAGGTGCTATGCAAATAAATATCAGGTCCTGAATCTTACATTGTTCAGCTTCACTGGTTAAGTAGCGTTAAAAAAGATGTAGAACCATTTTCCTTTTCAATTTCTTCACTATACTGAATTGTATATATCTCTATCCTTCCTTGTAGGAGTGCGGTGGCTCAGCGGATAAGACGCTGAGCTTGTCGGTTGAAAGGTCGGCAGTTTGAATCCCTAGCGCCGCGTAACAGAGTGAGCTCCCGTTACTCGCTCCAGCTTCTGCCAACCTAGCAGTTCGAAAGCATGTAAAAATGCAAGTAGAAAAATAGGGACCACCTTGGTGAGAAAGCAACAGGGCTCCGTGTGCCTTAGGCATTTAGTCATGCTGTCCACATGACCACGGGGACATTTTTGGACAGCGCTGGCTCTTCAGCTTAGAAACGGAGATGAGCACCTCCCCCCTAGAGTCGGACACAACTAGCAGGCATGTGCGGGGGGAACCTTTACCCATCCTTCTTGCTTTTATTTCTAAAATGGCCAAATAGATCTCAGTGTTGTAATTTTGTCTTTATAAAGAGTGCTTCACCCTCTGGATCATGTGACTGGATATTTTTTGTGCACTGTTTTCATCTCTGTTTTGATCCCTTTCTCAAACTTTGTTCACATTCTGTCTCAAACAACAAATGTGGCACCCTTAGAAATATAATTCCGTCCTCTTTTAATATTTATAGTCTAGTCCAGGGCCTTCCTTAACAAGCTGCCCACAGTTGACTGTCTTCCTTAGAATTTAAAAGAGCTACAGTTATGCAAAGAAGTAAGGTTGACCACCTTGTTTTAGGCAACTTTTAGAGAGAAGGACCACAGTTAAAGAAAGCCCAGTCTGCAAAGGGACTATTCTGTGATGAATTGAAGAATTCAAGCAGTTGGTTATATGTCAGTGCTAGTTTTTAACAGTGGTTTCCCCTCCATCTTCCTTTCAGGTATATGAGGAAAAGCAGAGGCGCTGTGAAGAGGAGATGGAAGAGCTCCGGCAGGGCTTCGGTGCTAAGCTACAGCAATCAGCCCAAAAGGCTCAGCGTAGTCAGCAGGTGCTGCAGCTACAGATTTACCAGCTGCAGCAAGAGAAGAAGAAACTCCAGGAGGATTTTGTGCAGCTGCTGGCAGAGCGTGAGCTGCTGGAGCAACGCTGTGCCACCTTTGAACGGGAACACACCGAGCTGGGCCCCCGGTTGGAAGAGACCAAGTGGGAGGCAAGTGGGAAGGATGCTTTTCCATAGAACTTGAAAGCCATGGAACTGAACGAGGCATCATCATTAGGAATGGGGATTCTCATTTTCCACTCCAGCTAGGCTGAATGACAGATTAGAGAGATCAAGCTTACTTTTTTCAATTGTGCCATAGAATTATACTTCACCACCTTTCTAAACATTTTTGCAAATCGGCCACATTAGTGTCCCCATGAACTTTCTCACACTCTAATACACAGTTCACATGTTAAATTAGGTCATAAAATATGAATCTATTTGTACAGATTTTTATCTCTGGTTTGTAGTTCAGTGTATCGGATGAGTTCGGCCAACTTTTACTCAGTTAATTGTGATTAAATGAGTAGTGTGAAGATGCTCGCCTCCCACTCAGAAGGTTGAGAGGGTAGCAGCAGTTGTTTCTCTCCCAGGGTGCAAAAAACCAAAATTTTTCTGTGAACGCTATGTAGGTGTCAGGAAGGGCATCTGACCAGTAAATGCTCAAGCTTCAACTCTGACCTCACTTCAGAAACTATAGAATTGTAAAAAAGAAAATTGCAATTAAATAAAACAAGGGTTAATATTCCAGATATAAAACACACATTTTTCATAGTATTCTGGTAATGGTCTTGGAAATAATATGGGGAAGGCCAGCAGAACAGGGGAAATAATGAGAGAAGAAATTTTCTGTGACCCTGAAATACTTCCTGTTTGCTGATGTATGTAAAGACGTACAGGAGGATGTTCATCCCATTGAAATTATTGGATTGTTTGAAGTCTTTTCAATCTCATTTTCTGCTGGCTTGAAGGCAACTTTGAGTTGTGATCCGAGTCCATTTTTCCTTCTGAACTGAAGGACGACAGGTGCTGTCACCATTCATATCCTAGAATCAGATCTCAGTTCTGCTGAACTTGAAATGGAACATTGCGGCATGTTCCCCGTCACCTTATATCTCTTTTCCTTCCCACCAGGTTTGCCAGAAGTCAGGCGAGATCTCATTACTGAAGCAACAGCTGAAGGAGTCGCAGGCAGAGGTTGTGCAGCGGGGTAATGAGCTAGTGTTACTAAGGGCCCAACTGAGAGATGCACGGGCTGAGCTGCAGACGAGTGAAGAACAGGCCTTGAGTTTGCAGGAGATGACCCGTACCAAGGCAATGGAGCTTGAAGTATGTGCCAACGAGTTGGCCAGGCGCAAGAGCGAAGCAGAGTTGCTGCGTGAGAAGGTGGGGCGGTTGGAGCACGAATTAGATGCCTTGCGCAGCACGAGTGGGGAACTCTGCCCCCTGTTGGCTGAGTGCGATGAGGTAAAAGCTCAGCGGCAAGCAGCGGATACCCTGCAGGGTTTGCGTGCACAAGCTGATCGCCTGCGCGCAGAGCTGTTGTGTGAGCGACGCCGTGGGGAGGAGCAACGGGAAGCTTTCCAGGCTGAACGCATCACGTGGCAAAGTGAAAAGGACAGGGTCATCCGCTACCAGAAGCAACTGCAGCATAATTACATCCAGATGTATCGGCACAATCGTGATTTAGAGTGCCAGCTGCGCCATCTCAGTCTTGAACTTGAGGCCCGGGACATGGATGAATATGAGCTGCATGGAAGTGAAGGCATCTGCTTGGAGGAGATTGCAGCTACTGAGATCTGAACATGCCCATGGAAGCCATAGTGAATGGGCCCACACTACTACAAAGGGATATTGGCCAGGCTGGAACATGGTCTCTGGGATGTTGTCTGACTGAGCAACTGAGAATGCAGTCAGCCTCAGTTCAGTAATGGAAAGAGCTCCTTTCCAGTCATAATTCCCAGTGATATAACTTGTTCCGTCACTTAAACCTGGTCATGAACTCTCAGTAAGTCAACAGTTTAATGGCTATTAAAAGTAGAATAGTGTGTGAAACCAGACAGCTGGCCTTAACTCTAGGTATAGGAGGACCTGGCTAAAGATTTCCCGGCCGACCTAGGAGGAGGAGTGTCTAAATCCTTCCTTTGAAAGCAGCAGCAGCAGCCTTTATTCCAGTATTTTACTGGAAATGAAGCAGGGAATAGCCTTTGTTTTTGGAAGAGGTTGTTAGATGCTGCTGCCTTTCAAGTCCCAATGTTAATTGGCCTCACATGAGACCTTGGGAATCACCACTTGCCTTTTGCTCTTTGGCCTGGTTGGAGATGAGAGTAGCATGGATGGAAATACCAGGATTGGGTAGAGCGCTTTTGCTTCTACTCTGCTCTTGTGTTACCTCTGTCAGCCACCATTTGCTGAATTTGAGGAGATTTGGCTGTTCAACAGCTAATTAGCTGCTAATCCAGTTAGATGCCGGTTTTAGACTGACTGAGGAAGCTTTGTCTATAGAAGGCTTTTCTTGGATTTTTTTTAGCCCAGTTCTCTGCTGTATGTGAAGTATATCTTTTTTGAAATCCAAACAGATAGATGCATACAATCAAAACCTGTTACTGTCCAGATGAAATATATTTGCATTCACTTCCTTTTTTACACATGCTTCCAGAAGTTACGAAGGGCAAGGACCTTTGTAGGCAATTCTTTGGCCAATAGATGATGTGGGCCAAAGAATTGGAGATCTGGGCATTAGTTCAAGCTTATTTCTTTTTATAGAACAAAAATATTAAGAAATTGTATTAAGTTCAAAGCTAATTCTCAGGATTCCAAATTCTGTTATTTTTAAAAGCCGAAAGGAATTGCAAAATGCATGCAATATTTTGGTTTTTCACACCTAAAGCTTTGTAGGAAAGCCCTATGCTAAGATATTTTTAAAGGAAAGCATATTGATTCCAGTGTTATGGAAAAAGAAATCTGGTCTCTCTTTCCTCTACCCTCCTCCCAAACATGTTGCTGCATCCATATTATAAACTTACCTGAGTGTAAGACTGTTCAACTCAGTGGAACTTGCTTCTCAGTAGGTATGTTTAAGAGTGTATTATAAAAGCCAAAGATTCTTAAAACGGACTCAGGATTTATTTGGTTATCCCAGGAGCCTATCTCTAGATTATGGCACCCAAATTTGGCAGATAAAATGTTGGAATTCACTGGCACTAGATTTTGTGCACTTCCCCTTTTTTAAAAAAAATCCCAGAATATCTCTTCCCCTCAATCCCTCATCCCAGCTCTATACCAAATATTTTGGCTCCACTGCTTCTGTTCACAATACTTTGTCGTTGCTACCCTCTTCCCCCTTCTTGAAGGGTGAGTTTTTAAAAAAGCCTAAGCATAGCACACTAATTGGCTGTAGAAGTATGACTCTACTTCCTTTTACTTACTTTTTCTGTCCTAGGTTGGAACACCACTCAGGGTGTCTTTTGCATGATCTTGCTTGCCTGGGTATGTCTCTCTCACCACTCACCTTCATCCACCTGTTTACCTAATAACATCCGTGTCCTGTTTATTTGAGCGTCAAAAATGGCTGAGTTTAAATCTCCTGCATTTCCCTGATAATAGTCTTGTTTCCTTGTACAGTATCTTTTATAGTCCCAGAAACTCCGTTTCCCAGCCATCCATAGTCCCTTCCTGTCATTTTTGCAAGATCTGATCTAGCCTGAACCATGATCAATGTGGAGTCCTGCAGGACAGTCTATCCTGTCAGGGTACAATAACTACTTGTCTACTTTTGTGATCTGCTCGAGACTAATTGCATACTAGAATATGGTTTCTAGTCTGTGCAGCTTCTTCTCCCTTAAAGCTGCCCATGCATCTATGCTTGAGCCGTGTATTGATTGCATTTGGATACAGTGATAACCTCAGTAGGTGCTCGGTCCAGACCTACTGCTGATTTCCTATCCTCACAGGCCAGTGACAACTGCAAGGAGCTCCTTTCAAAGAAAAGAAGTTCTGTTTGCAGGGGATAATGTGGGCCCACACCGGCTTCTATAAAGGAAGATGTGGGGCTACTAGATGGCTCACTGACCTCCTCTCTTTGTCTTCCAGTGTATGCTCAGGAGAAAAATGGTCAGTGAAACAGGGTTAAGTCAGAATTGTGGACTGCAGAAGAGCCATTCCCAAAGGAACCGGGCCAACAAAATAGCCATTAACTAAAAACTGAAGCGCTCTCCTTGCTGGAGAGATACAAGTCCTCTTTTCAGACTAAGCAAGCACGCTCCCTTGATGTTACAAGAGGCTGAGGAGATTTGGATCAGTGGGGATGAATAAAGGGGCCTCAGAGAAGGTTTTATATTTTGGTTCCAATTCATGAGAATCAAATCAGATGGCGCAAGGCATGCTCACCATGTCAGCTTGTTTAGATGTTAGCCTTTTTCCTTTGGCAATAAAAAGGCAACAGTCCAGGATTGGTGCTTTGGCTGGGAAGCAGCCAAACTACAGCACACTGTGGTTTGTCATACTATTTAGGCCAATCTGGGAAGAGCTGCCATATTGCTAAAATAGCAGCTGTTTTCTACTAGCTTAGTGTTACTTTTGCTTCAGGCCCTCTTCTTCATGCAAAAATGAACAAGACAGAAAACATTGCGAAGATGTAGCCCAGCTAGAGTTTGGGACTGTTTGCAAGAGGATGAAGGCATTTACCTACACTCTGGAAATTCTCTGCATTCCAAGAGAAGAGGCAATCTCATTTCACTTCTAGACAGTGTTCCCTTTTGCCAATTGTTACGAGAGCTTGCAAAATGGGTGTGTTGAGACAGACACCATTAGACCAAAGGAAAAGCTTGGTGCATGTCATTTCTGTAACTATTAGCAACCTATACCTCTTGCTTAACCCACTTTAAGCACCACTGTATATTTTTCTTTTACTTTATTTCTGAAATTGTATATTTTCCAGGTGGTGTAAATTTCTTGTACAAACCAAAAGAAAAGTGTGAAATAAAAAAAAACTAAGAAAATGTTTATTTTGTTTTAAGAAAAGTCACATGTAAATTTGATGGACGGATGTGGAAGGATGGACAGAGGGTGAAACTATTCTAACGGTAGACAAAGGCAGAGATGAGAATTTATCTGATATCTAGCACAGAGTGTGCTTAGTAATTTCTCATCCCTGCTCTTGTTCCTGGGTCCAAAAACAAAAACCGGGGTCTAAATGAACTTCAACCACTATTGCTGGTTTTTCCCCCCACTCCGGCCTGTGGCGGCACTTTGTAAACAGCTGACAATTGTTCCATATGAGAAATATTGATTTGGAAATCAGCCAGTGCTGATCCAATATAGTTACTTCAGTTCAGAAGTGAGAAAACGATAACAATATTCTTTAGTCAATCTTCTTAATCAGGTGATAACTGATGCAACCTTGAAGACACAGTTGGGCCTGGCATTTAGAGAAGCCCACAAAAGCAGTAATTTGATTTTTTTCCAGTCTATGTTCCTTGCTGACTTGCCATCATCGCAATCACTGGGGCTTTGAGGCCGGATGGAAAATTATGACTACCTCCTTGTTTTCCTGGATGTTCTTTTTGGGATTGCTGCCAGTTTGTTGTTCACTCAACAATAGATTTAAGAGATCCAAGTGAGAATATTATATCCAGTCTTGAATTTACAATCTGAGATTCTGAATTATTGTCTTTCGAACTTTATGGTTCACTTATAAATGCACGAGTGTATGTAAATTTATTAAATTTAATGCTACGGTGCATTACTGAACTTGAGTTAACAAATATCCCTCCAATGATTAATATTGATCTTTCTTTGTGGTCCTTTCCTTCTGGCTGCTGTTAACTGGAGCTGGCCTTGTCATCTAGGAGTCTCAACTGGGGTGGATCTGAATGTCCAAAACTATTTCCTTCACTGAGATGCCAGCTCATTTCAAAACAATTACTCTAAAGGGACAGCTGTCCACTTGCAGCTAACTGTAGTTTTGGAAACAATACTTGTTGCTTGACTTGGGCAACGTCGTCTTTGATCTTGCCTGTTCCTGTTCCAAGCAGGCCTCTGTAAAACTGGGAAACTATTGTTTGCTCCATTAAGCCTGAAAGCTTGCTGAGTGATAGATAAACTGCTAGCATTTTTTTATCCCTGTGCCATATCTTTCTGAACAATAGGCAGGTATAATTAAACAGATTCTTCACTAGCAGTAACATTGCAGCACTTTCTGATTTTTGAGCTGACCACGTTTTTGAGCATAAACATCTTGATTTGCAACATTTATTTGATTTTCTTCGGCACCTTCACTACAATCTCCATGGGCTCCTTAGCTTTGTTGCGGTAGGCTTGGCGGATTATTTCCACAGCTCGCTGGTGTGTTACATTCTGCAGACTCTCTCCCTCCACTGCAACTAGCTCGTAGCCAGCCTAGCAAACACAACGAAAAGAAGCCAAGGACAAAAAATGAAAAACAGCAAACATGTAGCAAATTACAATTCTACTCTTTTCAGATTTGATGCGTCATCATTGGTTACAGGTAGTCCACGACTTACATCCATTTGTTTAGCGATCATTTGAAGTTATAGCAGCACTGGAAAAAGGGACTAATGACCATTGTAGGATCCCCATGAGCATACGATCAAAATTTGGATGCATGGCAACTGGCGTGTATCTATGACAGTTGCACTATCCTGGGATCATGGGATCACTCTTTGTAACCTTCCCAGTTGACTTCTGACAAGCAAAGCCAACAGGGGCAATCAAATTTATTTATTTATTTTTTATTTATTATTGGGATTTATATACCGCCCTTCTCCCCGAGGGGACCCAGCGCGGTGTACAGCCATATAAAAAACATCAAGGGATAACAAAACAAATAGACAGAACAAATATAATAGAATTTAAAACCAATTAAAAGAACAATATGAAAAATGACTAGGAATCCAATAGTAAAACCAATTTAAAACTAATTAAAAATCTAGAACTGGGTTCACAAGGGGTAAGAGAGAAGATGTAAAATCAGGCCAGCCCGGCCTTTATGAACAGGTGGGTCTTGAGTACTTGTCGGAAAGCTCGGAGATCGGTGATGTTTCGGATTTCTGCGGGGAGGTTGTTCCAAGGGGTGGGCGCGGCCACAGAGAAGGCTCTCCCCCTGGGGGTCACCAGCCGACATTGCCTGGCTGATGGCACCCTGAGGAGACCCTC
>JANHFO010005639.1:52027-68747 GCA_032468095.1 Pareas carinatus | reverse complement strand
AGAAAGAGAGAGGGAGGGAGAGGGAGAGGGAGGGAAGGAGAGAGATATCTCCACTGATTTTTTGAATTACTAGGGTGCCAGGGCTCCGTTCTTCTGAATCAGGTGAGGCTGTATAGTGTGACATTGTTTGCAAATCTAAGAGACCAGATTGAGTCCCCGTCGTGAATCTTTTCTTTCTTTACTCTATGCTCCTGCTTCCATGGAGGTGTCCCTCAAAGAGGACAGATAGTCCTCGACATACGACCCGGCGCTTAGTAGCAAAACAAAAAACAAAAGCCCGGAGGGAAAAAATGGCCGACTCCATCTGCTCTGCAATGCGCTAGAGTCTGGTGGAGCTCCTGAGGAACGGCTCCAACGGTATTATGAGAGGAAGCGTCATGTGAGACGTTCTCCGTCATTGGAGGTCTGCAGGCAGAAGTTTGGGCGGTCATTTGTCAGAAATGGCTCTGCTGGCTGGGGGATTCTGGGGGTTGAAGTCCACACACGCTGGTTGGGGGATTCTGGGTGTTGAAATCCACCCGTGCTGGCTGAGGGATTCTGGGGGTTGAAGTCCACACACGCTGGTTGGGGGATTCTGGGGGTTGAAGTCCACCCATGCTGGCTGAGGGATTCTGGGGGTTAAATTCCACCCATGCTGGCTGAGGGATTCTGGGAGTTGAAGTCCACACATGCTGGCTGGGGGATTCTGGAAGTTGAAGTCAATTCTTGCTGGCTAGGGGATTCTGGGTGTTAAAAGTCCACCCATGCTGGCTAGGAAATTCTGGGAGTTACACATTCTGGCTGGGGGATTCTGGGACTTGAAGTCCACCCATGCTGGCTGGGGAATTTTGAGGGTTGAAGTCCACCCATGCTGGCTAGGGGATTCTGGGAATTGAAGTCCAGATGCCTTCAAGCGGTTGAGAAACACCGCCCTATAGGATAATTGCTGATTTTAAAAAACAGCACCCCGGGGCACATTTCTCATACAATACAATCATTTTTTCTGCTGGGAACTTCCCCCGCGTCTAATATTTAATTTTTAACCCTAATTCTCACAGGGTGGTTGCTGTGGGAGAAATTGGAGGAAGAGTGAATATTAGATTTTATTTTTTTTGGCTTTGAGTTACTTATGGGGTATTAAAGACCAGATAACATCTAATAAATGAATGCATGAATGAATTTAAAAGAGGGAATTCTCAGTCTTCCTTGAACAAGAATTTCAACTCTTGGCAGGATAAACGAACTCAAGACACTGGAATAAAGTATCCGTGCTTTTCCCTTCCTGCAATTCTTCTTTGACTTAATTAGTACAGGAAGTCCTCACCGTACAATCACAACTGGGCTTAAAATAATTTCCAAGCAAGACATTTAAGTGGGTTTTGCCTCATTTTACAACTTATCTTGGCTGCAGTCTGCCAGGACACCCCTGGCTTATAACCAATGTTGGCCACAAGCAGGTTCATTGGTTGCAAGGATGGTGCGCAGAACGGAAGTGTCTGTACTAGAGAAGTAGCACTGTAACACAGTGAAGTATAAAAAGCCTTTATACTCAGAATAGTCAAGCACAGTCCAATCTCAAAGTCAGCAGTCCAGTTATCAAAACACAGTCAAGCAGTCCTTCTACGAACCAGGTTAGCGAGTTGTTTTTGCAGTATCTTCACCAACAAAGTTGGCCAGCAATAAACAGCAATACAGGAACCAATACAGAGACGTGGATCACAAAGCGAGAGTCACAAAGCGAGAGTCACCAAGCGAGAGAGTGAGTGAATTAGAGTCTGCTGCTTATATACTCTAGGTCCTGGGCTAATTGCGATAGGCGTAGCTCAGCTTGGTTCAGCTGGTCAGCCATTCAGTAAACCAGCCTGTAGGGTTCTTAAAGGAATCACAACCCATATAACCCTAACAAGAACTAAGAATGATAAACCGTTCAGATTGCAAGGTCTCTTGAACCCACAGCCTCTCCATCTTACCCGGGTTCAGCTGAAGCTTGTTGTCTCCCATCTAAACAAACTTCTGTTTTTTCTTCTTGGACTATTGGGTTTTTTGGTTTATTTAAGACGTCTTGGAGGGTGTTTTAGTGGTTTGTGAACTATGAATAGTCAATTGGTTGTTTCCAAGATATTTTTGATAATGACAGTGTCATAGCTTATGTTGGCTGCGTGTGGTGTTTGATTGGTCAGGCACTTTTTAATAGTGTTGTGTGGGTATCCATTTTGTTGGAAGATGTTGTTCTGGCTAGCCTGTGGACTCCATGGAACACTGGACTACATTCTCTACAATTCTCTTCTATTGACACAAAATTATACTTGCTTCGTTGCAAGCATTGTGAGATTCCCAGTTAGGTGAATGCAAACTTCAAACCTCAGGCCTGGTAGAATAATGTTTACTTCGCAGTGTAATAGAAACGAAAAACACAATGAAAATTGTGTTCTCTTGTTCTCTAAATGCTCCCAAAGAGCAAATCTTTCCAAAAAAAAATACAGGGTTAATATAAAAATATAGACTGCAGCTTATGTCTCTGCTAAAAAAAGGAGTGCTTGACATAAAATTGTAAACAGATGTTTCTTCAACCAAAAAAAAGAGCTGTAGTGGCACAGTGATTAGATTGCAGTACTGCATTCTACTTCTGTTAACAGTCAGCTGCCAGTAAGTTCAGCAGTTCGAGTCCCACTAACTCAAGGTTGACTCAGGCTTCCATCCTTCCAAGGTCAGTCAAATGAGGACCCAGATTGTTGGGGGCAATAAGCGGATTTCTTTAAACCACTTAGAGAGGTTTATAAAGCACTGTGAAGCGATATTTAAGTCTAACTGCTATTTCTGTGACAATTATTCTTGTCCTTAATTGTAACAGGAACCTATAACAAAAGAAAATTATAGAGACTTCCACTAAGCTAGAACAGTGTTTTTCAAGCATGGTAGCTTTAATATGTATAGACTTCAACTTCCAGCCTGCAGGCTGGGGAATTCTGGAACTGTAAGATCACATATCTTAAAGTTACCAAGTTTAGAAAGTAGCCATAACTGATTAATCCCTTGTACCACTAGGTGACAGTGTCCCAGAGCTAGACTGGCAAACCTAGCCATTGATCAGAATTTTCAAATCCAGTGCTACTCTAGCAATCTTGTTGCAACCTCCCATGGAGGTCTTGGTCCCAGCCTGGTCTACCAGCAATAGCTAAAGAAAATTGTAAAAAAAACACCTCTATTTCAGATCCCTGCGAAAACAAGTAGCAGGTTCCTCTGCGGGGTACTGTCACCACAAACTACCAGTTAGGCCATTGGTTACTTCATGTGTCTGCTGTGCAGGTCTTAGTCTCTGCCTTTTTCTGGCAATCTTAGCGCTGCTGCTCCTGCTCGTCCTCTGTAAACATGTCAAAGCAGCAGCACCACATAGCCATGGAGAGGACTTGGCAGCGACTGCAGTTGAGGATTTATGTCCCCAGCAGATGAAGATAGCCACTGGGAACTGGACAACTGCCACCTCCTGCCACATCACCATCATATAGTCAGGCTTGAGTTATGAGAGGATGGAAAATTCTACTCCAGCAATGAGGAAAGCCCAAGTTAGCTGGCCTCGGCTATGGGCGGGGACGAGAGCAAGGCTGTATCATGCAGACCGGTTCTCAAAACAACAGCAGAACAGCGTTGAGCTGAAGCTGGAGGGAACGTGTCAGCATGCCTGGTGACAGGACAAAAATGCCAATACAAAGAAATCTCACATCTTTTTGGAGACTTGGGATTTCTTTGTATAGGCATTTTTGTAAAATGTGTGTGTTGTCACGTTTTTAAAGACAGCAGCCCATATGTTACAGTACAGTCCTTTCTTATAGCAGAAAACATTCTGCAAAAATCAATCAAGTGAGTTTCATTAGAGAATCGCACATTCCATGGTAAAATATCCTGGTTACAATTAATTGAATTTGCAGTGGATTTCACAGTGGGAAACAATCCCAGAGCTGTGTTATTGGGAAATAGTAGCTTCAAATAAGGAATTTGACCTAATTTGAGACACCCCCTTCAGATGACATATCAACGACTACCTAGGCCATTCTTCTGGTTTGAATGCTGCTGAGTTGGACATGCTGGAATGCTGACATCCAGATGTTGTGCACCTCTTATGCTCTTTGTGGACTCTTCCTAAGTCAGTGCAACTAATATTACAGGGAGATAATTAACAACAGGAATGGCCAAAACAAAACAACCCTCTCCCTTTGTTTTTCTCTGCTAAACTACATAAAGAGATTTGCTTCCCATTTTTTATTTGGAAACCAGATGTCTGATTATCAGAAACCCCGTAGCAGGGATTCCTGGGAGGCAAGCAGACTATTCTGCCAGATGTTGGGAAGGGGGCCAATTTAATATCTTCTTGCCCTGACTTATCTGGTTACGCAATGAACTCTTTGAGTTCGACGACAGAGAAATAAATGGCTGGTGCAGTCTCCGATCACTTCCTAGGATTAGGATTGCTACTTAACTTGAAAAAGAAACAAAGCCAAAATCTGTTTTATAGGTCTTTTCCCACTTTTTATTAAAAGTTTTTCCTTGGAAAACAGACAACAGGCAGCATTTGAATTACTTCCAGCTTTTTTTCTGAGTAAATAACTTAGTTTCTTTTGCAATTAAGTTAGCATGTGATAATAGAATGTTGGATTATCTAAAAATTGCTATTTATTATAGAATTGTCTGTAATAATTGTCTACTATAGAGAATTATATAATTGTCTTCCACTTCTGGACAATACTGCAAACACAATTCGTTAGCTGCCTCAAAATAATTACTTCATGATCACGTAGACGCCAAACTGAGTAAAACTGAAGAGATAGTTACAGTTTTCCAAGAAGTTCAAGTTCTCCAGCTGCATGAGAATGGAGGATCTCACAGGATCATGTTTATTGCTTTTGGCTTCTTCTCACTCATTGTCGAGCTGCCTGGAAAAGCACAAACCATAATGCAGCCACATATCTCAGAAGACCTGTTCTCTGTCATCCCAAAGGGCACAGAGTAATAGAGTTAAGTTACAGGAAGGCAGATTCCAACCGAATGTTAGAATACATTTTCTAGCAATGAAAAAGCTTCACATTAGAACCAATTACTCAGAAAGGTGTATTCAAACAAAAATTGCATAATCATCTGTTGTAGATGCTTTAATTCAGATTCCTATATTGGATGAGGAGGTGGATTCGGTAGATTAAGTCAGTGGTCGCCAACCTTTTGGACCTCAGGGACCACTACATTCATAATTTTAAATCCTGTGGACCACTAATATGATTTTTTTTAAAAGATACATACATTTGTAAAATAATGATCAGAGATCTTTCATTTTATTAATATAAAATGCACCAATTTAATATATTGAAATTAAAAAAGCTTGTTTAATTATAACAAAATCATAAATGCTTATTTAATCATGACAAAATCTTTAAAGGTTGTTTAACTGTAGCAAAATTATTAAAGTTAGTTTAATTATTACAAAATAATTGAAGTTGCTTTAAGTATTACACATTTTTAGTGTGATATTTGCTCCTGCTTTAGAGACAGAGACAGAAAGAGAGAGAAAGAGAGACCGAAACAGAGAGAGAATGCGAGACAGAGTCACATACAGAGAGACAGAGAGAGAGACAGAGAGACAGAAAGAGAAAGAGAGAGAGAATGAGAGATAGACACACAGACACACACAGAGAGAATGAGAAACCTACACGACACACACAGAGAGAAAGAGAAAGAGGCAGAGAGAGATAGAGAGAAAGAGAGAGAGAATGAGAGAGACACACACATAGAGAGAGACAGAGAGACAGAAAGAGAGAAAAAGAGAAAGAGAGAAAGAGACATACATGCAGAGAATGGGAGACACACAGAGAGAAAGAAAGAGAGAGAGAGGCAGAGAGAGAGAGAAAATGACAGAGAGACAGACAGACAGACACACACACATACAGGAGCCATACAACTATACAAAAAAATTCAAATAATCTCCAGATTTTCCTGCGGCCCACAGGTTGGCGACCACGGGATTAAATGATTGTTTTCAACATTATGGTTGCACACACAAATTAAGATCCTTCATAGGATTTTCATAGGACTTTCACATTTCACATCCTTCATAGGACTTTCACATTTTGCTACATAAAAATTATTTAATACAGATGCCTTTATACTGTATAGACATGGGGTGGACCCACTCATTCCATGAGCATAACCAATAACTCAGCTATGGCTCCTCCTGACAAAAATTAGCTGTTGATTAGATATTTTAACCTCCTGCCTTCTTAATATGCTGCTTTATCCTTAAAATGGAAGTTGCCCTTAGTCAGGTCAGGTCAGAAGACTGTTCTTTGACAGGTCATCAAACATTACATGGTATAAAAGTGCAGCATGGTAGTCAAACAGCTTATTTTAGAATTTATTATTTATTTTGCTCAGCTACAAGTTCTTTATGATGTCCTTCCCCAAACTTCACCTTTCTGAACGTACTGGACTACAACTTCCAGTAATGCTCAGCTTTCAAGCTAATAACTATACTAGTTAAACAGTCTGAGGGTTTTAGATGAGCAAATTTGATTGGAACTTAGTGGAGAAAGACCGATGTAATGTTTTAATCTCTGTGGAGAGGATTTCTTAGAGAACTTTAGCCCTTGTGCATTACAAAGATGAAAGGAAAAAGATGACTATCAGCACGCCATCCTCAGCCCCCATCCATCCTCAGGTTTTCATGGTCCATAACGGTATTCTTTATTTGGAGAAGTTCTGTTTTTTCTCAGCATTACCATCAGAAATTTTCCTGATTTAAATAAACAAGACAAAAATCCTTGCAGGAGAACAATAGGCCTATTTTCTGTAATTTGCCTTGAAAGAAGAGGAAAAGCTACATGTGAGGGATTCAGTTGGCAGCTCCCATAACTGGCCCCTTCCTGGCTGGTAATGATGGTTTTAATAGCAGCAACACAGCAGATGCCATAATGAACCTAAGAATGAAAATTATCTCTATCGTATCTATCTATTTATCTATCTAGCTATCTATATTTTCTAAATGACATCTCTCTGAGGAGAGCGATAACTTGCTAAGGACAAAACATTCTTAAATCCCTGGCTGCTAGCAATGGAATATTTTGAAATATTTTGCTAATTAGGCAGAGATGTTATAGCAAGTTTAATACACTTTGCTGAAATAATACTTTGCTGAATCTTTTTTTTTAATTGAAAAGTTTTACAAGCAAAAAGAACAGAAACATTTTCCAGCCTCTCAAATACTAGAACACTGCTGTCATGTCCCCCTTAGTCCTCTTTTCTTTCGACTAGCCATGCCGAGTTCCTGCAACAGTTCTTCATATGTTTTTATCTCCAGGCTTTTAGTTGCTCTTCTCCGCATTTTTTCCAAATTCTCAACATCTTTTTTGTAACGTGGTGACCAAAACTGGATGCAGTATTCCAGGTATCTTTTATAAAGCCTTAGTACTTCCACAGATTCTATGCCTCTATTTATACAACCAAGGATTGTATTAGCTTTTTTGGCTACTGCCACACACAGCCGGCTCATATTTAATTGATCGCCCACTAGGACTCCAAGGTCCTTCTAACAGTTACTGTGTTTATTAGTGATCTATGAGAGAAGGGGTTTTCTTGGTGATCAGTCAACACTATCAGCTCTACTATAAATGAATGAAAGGCACTGATGACTTTTGATGGCTCTCACCAACTCAGTATGCATTACATTGCAAGCAATCAAAGGGCTTCTTTGGGAGCACTAAGTAATCTTTAATGCTTATCTTTCTTCCTCCCCAGGAACAAGGAACATTTTGGAGTACTTTGAATTAGGAACATTTGGCAATCTGCATGAGATACCACAAACTTTGGACATACGTTTTATCATTGGATTTTGTTCCTTCCTAGAATTATATTTAAATTACTGAAAGAATTTGGGAAAGGTTTTCCTGTCCAAACTGCAAACCCAATTGTCTGCATTGGTTTGTTTGAGTTTGCCCACTGCTGATCTTGGTCTTGGAGGTCCCTATTCTCTGTCAACTCAACCTCTACACTGGGAATTCCACAGTGACAAAACTCTTGAAACATTACACTAAAAATGCCACAACGCTTTGTGCAAATAAACAGAGGGAATGAAGATTTTGCTTTCCTACCAAAGGAATTATTTCAGGAATAAACTTCTGGCATATTGACAGAGAGAGATTTCTCCACAGGAATTTGGGAACGGGAGTTAAAACTAGCACACAAAATCAACTCAAAATAGAAGTATCATTTTGAAAACAGTAAGAAATATAATCCAGAATTTACCACACACGTTTTCTTTTTCATTAATGAGAAACCCCTGCAGCTCTGAGCATCAAAAGAGAACAACTGACTTTGGAAAAAAAGCAAATATTCTTATACAGTAGAACAGATACTTCTGTGGTACGTCATTCTTTCTAAAGCAGCAAGAATGGATCAGAGCAGAAATAAAATAAGAGAATGAAAGCTCTGGAGTCCTGGTTCTGAAAAACATGCTCCCCCCCCATGTCAAACAGCTGGAAACAATCGAGCCCCTTAAATCTAGAATTCTTTGGCTTATAGAAAATTTAGTTTAAAAAAAAAGAGAGAGAAAGGCAATTTAGCTTGAAATTCAGCAGTGTTGCTATCTAGCTCACAGGTTTTTTAGTTTATCCTATACATGTAGAATTGGCTTTACACCAGAAATGGTAAGACCTGTGCATGTTTGCTTAGGGTACCCTTACATGGGCATTGTCAGGCACAAACAACCAGATCCACATGTGCAGAGTCAAAGCTAACTATTTTATTGCATTATGCCTACAATACAGACTCTTTACTTTCCCTTGGAGACAGATAAAGTCTCCATGGAACTTGGAGGTGGTGGTGTCAGTCCTAAATCTCTTGTGGCTGTACAATAATTCAAGGCTAATTTCCCACTTGAGTCCTCCTCCCTGCCTGGCTGGGTGTTTCTCAACATGCATATATTCAAAGTGGCTTAAATGTTTCATAATGAAATCACATTGAAAAGAGACAAAAGCACTCCAAGAAAGTTATGCCCCAAGGATGTTGTATTTAGCTGAATTTTACCAAGCCCAATTTAATGAGGGCTGCATTTTATAATACTCATTCACAGCATAATATTCAGAGCTGCCAAAAAGGATAAATCCACAACCCTTCACCAATACCACGTACTATTTTTCTATCGCTCATGTGGCTTCTGTTTCTTCCTTCTTCCTTTCTTATTTCTCAGAATTCCTAAATCAACTTTGCTCCAGCGAAACCCATGAATGACCTTCATGAGTTTATTGACAAATGTTATGATGTCTTCACATCGGAAGAACAATCACGACTTCATCAACAAACCCATCACAGTCAATAAGATAAAAGTATAGTGTGGTCAGGGAAAACTATTGTGGACTAGGAAGGCAATGTGAAAGAAAAAGAACAATGCAAAAAAGTTCAGGACACATGTTGCAAGCCACTACTGAAAATGAGAGCTGTTTATTGTTATGAAAAGAAAGAAAATGAAGCAAGCTGTTTGATAGGTCTACTACTACTTAGTAAGGCTGAAAATAAGTAATTTCCAGCTCTCAGACTGAACAAAATTATTTCACATGCATTAATTATATGATGTAGGCATGGATTTAGCCGACAGGTAAACAGCCAGCCAGTCAGCAACAGCTTTGTAATTAACTTAGGCCCCTAACTACACAGACTTTTTGTCTAGACCTCATCCAGAAAAGAGGAGTTTTCTTTCAGCAATGTGGGGAAAAAGTCTGCAAACACTACTGTGAGCTTTTCGTGTTTCAATTGCTTTCCTGCTATGCATGATTGCTTTGGATGCATTAATCCCCCCACAATCCAGTGGTTTTGCTGTCTCCATATCCACTCCTCCTTCAGGGAGAAGAGTAAGAGAACAAGAAGTTGCATTTAAAAACAATGTTCTGTCCTGTCATTTCAAAAGTGAAACAGATTTCAGTCATTCTACCCAGGAGGCTGGCTTAAATAACTTGGCTTTCATTGCAATTTTAAATGATGCACATATTAGGAGGAAGAGAGGATTCTAGAGCAAAAAAGAAGAAAAAAATCTGAAGGTGTAATTTATTTACTCTGGGATTATTCAATGCTAGAAATCCATCCCAGAGGAGTTGCGTTTTATGATTCGGTAGACCTTACATTAAGACCA
Organism: Pareas carinatus; assembly: GCA_032468095.1. Classification (NCBI taxonomy): domain Eukaryota; kingdom Metazoa; phylum Chordata; class Lepidosauria; order Squamata; family Pareidae; genus Pareas; species Pareas carinatus. Next base: position 58,606 of record JANHFO010005639.1, on the reverse strand, counting down.
AATAATTTTTTTCTTCAGATGACCATGCCTTTAAGTGTGTTCTTCTCCACCCTGTCTTGCACAGGGTTGGCAATGAAGTGATGATGTTACCAAAGAAGACAGAACTGAATTTTTTAGCCATTTGCTCTCTCTCTTTGGGGGAGAGGAGTTGGTTTTCTTTCTTTAAAAAAAAATCTCAGAGGCCCAGCTCCTCTACTTTGGTTTTTTCCTTTAAAAATGCTCAGAAATGGTTTGCTGAATGTTGATTGTTTGTCATCTAGCAAAATGTTACTAATATCCAACAGTATGGAGAAGAAGAAAAAGCAAGGGATACCTCACATTGATATTAATATGCTTCCCTCAGTTATACTTGTCCTATTTTCACTCATTTAGCAAAAGGATAGTTGGATCTTCCTATTTCCTAAACCTATCATTTTTAATAGTATTTTTTATTTTCAAACAAATAAACAATAACACAAACATACATACAAACAATACGTCAGGAAAGGTAGGTTTGTTGTATCACACATGCACAATTTAAAGATCCTTTCTCTTCCCCTTCTTTCCCTACCTCCTTTTCTTCTTCCTCTTCTTCCCTATCCTTATTTATATTAAATCTCACCTCAGAATTATAACATCATCTTCATTCATCACTCTATTTACATCCATTCCATATTTATTGTTAACTATCAAGCACTGAAATCTTCTTTTCCAATTTTATCCATTTCAAAAACCTTTTCTGATTCTCATTTACTATTTTATACAATTTCTAATTAATTTTACTTTACGTGGGTAACATCTCTTTTTGATTAATTTGGGATTTATATTTACACCAATATTACAATGTTATAAATGCTCTGTCATTCCAGTTTGTAATTTCAATAAGCCAGCCTTTCTTTCTTTTGTCCATCATTACATTTCTGTCACACTTTACTATAAAATTTTTAATTTATTCAACTTTTCACCCTTTAACTTTCCTTTTGTCATCAGCCTTCATATCCATATGATTTTTAAACAAAGTCATTTTAAATTAACCTATACCTCTCCTGGCTAGTGGCTCTTCATCAAACACTTTTAAGACTAAGTTTTCCTTTGTTTTAGTAAATAAGTCTCTAATCAACTTTCTTTCTTTTTTGCCCACTTCCCTGTATTGTATATTTTCCCACTTCCTTCCCCCCATTCCATCTGCTTGTTTCTCCCTTTCCTACTCTGACTCTTTCCCTCTTTTCTCTCCAATTCACTATTCAATTTACAGCTTTTTGGGCCCACAATATAATAGTACTTCTTTTTTTTCCAAAATTCCTAGAAGAACTGCTGGATTTCTCCATCTTTTTGGTCCTTAACATTATTTTCTCTTTTATTTCCAGCCTCTGGTTGTTGTTCTTTTTTCTCAATTTTCTCCTTCTATTTTGATCCAGTATTTTTACCAGTTCCGAAAGTCTCTTTTTAATTTCCTGTTCCCTTTGTCTGAGGCAATACCTCTCCCATGCTTTAAATAGCTCTTCTATTCGTGGCATGAATTAATCAGGCTGTTCTTTTCCATTTTCTGTGTGAAAGCCATTTTATCCAGCTCTTTTCTTAAATCCAAAATTGGAAAAAGCAACCTGGTGCACTCCAGTTGTTTTGGACAACAACTGTCATAATCCCATGTCATTACCTTTGTAGCTAGCACTGATGGAAATCCACAATAGTGGATGCTGAACTGAATACTATAGCAAGAAAATGTGGCCCTTTTAATTGTATGCTTATTGACAGTAGTAGTGAGGGAGTGAGTTTCAGTACTTCTTCACTGATTTATTAATGGTCAAGTTACTGTTGTAGGCTTTGTATCTCAATCAGTCATTTTAACTCTGTTCTTGTTTCATTCTACTTTATCTTGCAATAAACCCACATGAAAAAAATGTTCTGGGCCTTAATCTCTGAATTAAGTGTGGAAGTGTAATTTAACCACATCTCCGTTCAGTCGTCCTAGTTGGCTCCCTAAACTGACATGTAGCCACAACAGCAGAAATGTATGGCAAATACACTTCTTGTTTTTCCAACCTCAGAAGTAGTTCCTGATGGGATCCTTGCATTTTAAATTATGTCTGCATGCTAGAAATGCCTCAGCTGTTTGTAGTGCTCAGAGTTAAGGACAGGCTGTCTTTTCTAGATATTAAATGAAGCTGAGCTTGGTCCATTCCTACTAATGCTTCTATAACCTCTTTTTTTGGATGGGGGGGCAGAGTAATACTCAGATATTTATAATGGAGAAAACATGTATTGCAACTGGATCTACCAGGAGCTGATTTCTTTAGTCTGGAAATTTAAACTCTATTTTCCTGAGTTTAACTCTGAGAAAGAACAGTGTAAGATTTCTAGAAAGTATCTTGTCAGTTTCATGGTTTCGTAGAGGATGAAGACAAGTTGTGCTGGAGCAAACTTCCAGATTTAGGAGCATTTAGGGTATATATGGTGGTATGGTGTGTATGTGAGTTATGTACACAGGTAGGAGTTAAATTTGGTGATTATATTGCAAGCGTTCCATTATTACCCAGTCAGCTCTCTGGCGACAATGAGAAACTATACATATCGAATTTTGTTGTACAATATTAATTATTTTAACTTTTTAAAAAATGAAAGTGAAAACTAGCAAAATGAGTTAGCACCTCCAGCATCTTATTTAGCAAATGATTGATAGAAGGACTGAAATAAAAATTATCTCCCCTACAGATCATGGTCTTAGCAACATACATTTCTCACATACAAGAGAAATCTCATCCAAGCTTCAGGGAGTAACTAATATACACCCACACCCACATACACACATATACGTAAGTCAAGATTAAATCTAAAAGAAATTATGATAAATAAATTCTAAGTTATGTAAAGAAACAAAAATGATTAATAAGGTTTTGAATGGAAGAAGAAACAAAAAAGTGACTAAGAGAACCATCTGAGTAATTGTAATGCTCACCCATGTGGAATGAAAAGATTATTTACTAAATAACGTATTCAAGAGGTGTTTACTTAGAGCTACTGGTGTGGAGAAAGTAGAAACTGCTGCAGAGACTGTAAAAGGAATTTAAGAAAGCAAATATCCAGAGATGAAATCACTGAGCAAGTGAACAGAAAGCACTTGCAGATATTTGGCAGCAGAAAACATTTTCCCCCCCACACACCTACACCCACATAAGTAGACACTACAGTATTTGACTAACCCTGGAGCCTAAAAAATAAAGAAGAGAGAGGAAAGACTTTGGGCTGGTGGTGCTTTAAGAAACAGAAATGAAAATGAATAAGCATGACTCTGCAGTCATACATTATAAGGCTTGTGGCATTTTTGTCTTCCTTCCTGAAAACAACTGGACATAAAATATTTAGACTAATATAATTTAGTTAATATATAGTATAGGCTGGTACCTTGAAGAAACAGGACTGAATCAGTGAGTGAACACATTTCATTGTGTCAGACCAGGAGGGGACACTACAACAAAAACTTAAGAAGGAGCTCCCCACTAAGAAAAGGATCTTTCAAAAGTGCAAGTCCAATGTCTGTGCTGTCTGTCTGGTGCAAAGGTCAGGGATCTCTTATATTATCTTCAAGAACTATCAAACTCAATGACATCACTTCTTGCTAATCCATATGGGATAGGGGGACGATACTGCAGAGAACAGCTACAAGAATGTTACAGGCTTATGTTTGGCTTCAAAATGATTGTCCCTTGGATCCCCAAAGGGAAAACCTATATTTTAAGAATCTTCTGGAAGACTAACAGAGATGGAGCTAACCTCACCTCAAGGGGAATGGTCTTCCAGAGGGCAGAGGCTGCAAGAGAGAAAGCATACCAAAAGCTCTTTTGGAGATGTGGCCCATAGCATACATCTCATGCTTGATCTGGTGGGTGAGTAAATGTAATTAGAAAGAGATAATCTGGTCCCATGCCATGTTAGCTTTTAAGTTCAAAACCAGCACTTGATTTGCACCCGGGTTCAAACTAACAACCAATGCAGCTTGGGAACAGAGTTACAGCATGTGCCCTCCAATATATTCAAGACTCTTTTGGAATAGTTTAACTGGCACATGAATGAGAAAATAGGAATGAGGTAGTAAAGTTGCAAACTTGATCCAGCACTAACCAGAATATCCCAGAATAATCAATGGAAATGGGAATAATAAACATTCAACATATCACTTATTATATACACTCAAGCAAACATACATCACTGAACCACAGAGAAATGATTTACCACATTACAAAATACTACCAATTATATACTAGCTCTGTCCATGATAGTCAGCAGGAAGAACAAAATACCTACACTTTAGAGAAGAGTAGAATTTGTAACGAGGAAAGACATTTGGATAGTCAGAGAAATGATAGTGTTACTCTGTGCTAGATTTTGATATGGAGTTCTGTAGGTTAATTATAAAACCTTGTGCACATCCTACTATGCTTAAGAAGTTAGAAAACTAGCTTCACAAACAAGCCTGGAAGGATGTGAGATAAAGAAAGAATGTTATAATCAGCATTAAGATAGTCAACAGGCAAGTCAAAGGATCAAAGGACATGCAAACAGCACAGATGAAAGATGAGCTGTGATAGGACAATAAATAAGACCCATGAGCATAGCATGATCTTTGCACAAGTATATTGTAGCCAATAAGGATATTGCTAGCCTATGTTTCCAGACAAAATGCAACAATAAAAAAGAATGGCTCGTTGGTAGAAACAGCGAGACCACCCCAGAGAGAACCTTGTGTCTTCAGATCTCTGATTTCAGCGAGACCACTTGAGAGAGAACCTTGCAGCACCTTCCCTTCTCTGATTGCAACAGAGTTCAAAACAACCATTTTCATATGGTTCTGCCACAGTATGGCCTGCGCATACAAAATCCTTCCTCTTCTTTTTCTCATACTGTGCACCAGACCAAAAAAGAAACAATCCCAGCAGCATCTATTTTTGGGTTGCCCCAGCACAGGCCGGGGTAAGTGCTGTGAGAGCCTCTCTTAACAGGATGTGATGGTTTGGCAGGCAACATATCCAGTGGAGTTTCTGGCTAAACTTCACATCGACTGGAGCCTCTGTTAATCTCATGCTCATAAAGGTTTGGGAAACAAAGCAAGGTTCCCATGGTGTAGGGTCTTTTGAACATACTATATAGGAAAGCAAAAGGGAGGCTGTGGCCAACTCTTTTGCCAATGCTGTTTGATGGCCTTTTAAAAATGTGCCAATTCCTAAATTGTGGATAGAAATATACTGGCCTGTGGAAAATCCAGCACTGGCTTAGAAAGGGAAAGGTGCATAGAAAGCATTTCCAAAAGGAAAAGGATGGAATCATTTAGAAACAGGGCTGGCCAATCTTTAGTAGCCTTCGAGTGTTAGCTCTGAAAAGAACTCTGGGAAATTAGTGTGGTTAGCCACAGCATGCAAAATGGTTTCTGGAAGAATTTGCTGAGAGGGAACTTTCTACCAGGAAGACAGCTCAGAATATGCCCAGGATAAGCCAACAGGTCAGAGCCCCCTTACTTATCCCTCCTGCCATTAATGCAGACGGGGAAAGAGTCCGATTTCTCAGCATAAGAAGAATTGCTCTGGCCCAGTTTAGCTTGGCAAGAGCAAGAAATGCTTTTGGAGCAGCAGAGACCGTGGAGAGCCTGACTTTAGTATGTTTATGTTACATAGGCTTAACCTATAGATTTTTACAGATTTCATTTGTTTCCGGTGGGTGACCCTAGGAATTATGGAGCATCTGCACTTCAGAGATGGGGTCTAGCAAACTCCAAGAGAGATGTCCCAGCACTTCTTCTACTGCAGCTGCCTATTTTGGAAAAGACTAACGTATTTTTTCGCTTATCCAAGGGGAAAATTCATCCCTAGAAATTTGAGTTTTCAGACATTTGTTTCTCTTTCTCTTCGCCGCTTCTTCCTTTTTTTTTAACATATGGAAGGAAACTGACATTTAAACTCAGGATAAACGCCACAAAGCTGTCTTTCAATATGATAGAGCTCTGTAAGTGTGATGTCCCATTCAGTACAGCCATAGTAAAATTGTACAGTAGACTAATCATTTAATCTCCTGTTTTCCTCTTGTTGTTTGAGAAAACAAATGGTAGGATTCTTAGTTGGAAGAGGCAAAACTTGCACAGTTGGGGATATGGCAGCTACAGCCAAATACATCTAGTGGCCACCAGTTGGGAAAGATTATTGAAGTCTGAAGCAGGCAATGTGCATAAAATTTGTTTTTATAATGACATTTACAAAGTCCTTGCCAAAGCCTTCAGGATTAATTTTAAATTGTATGTTTTTATTATTGGCACTCTATACTTCTCCAAGAAGACATTCAAGGGGAAAGTAGAAGAGAGAAGTTGGAGTGACAAAACTACTGCTCGATTCCCATTAATTCCCTTCATTAATTAAAGTCTCATCAAAATGAACAGGCTGGATCCAAAGCATTATTTGAAAGTTAGTATTGTAAGGAGAAGGAGGAAGAAAAAGAAGCTGCAAAATTAAGGAAAGATAAAATCATCTATGAATTGGCTGGAATAAATATTTGTACATATTTGTGGGGGGAGCTTATAAATTCAGCCCTTATTGTGAAAATTCCGTCTATGTGAAT
>JANHFO010005639.1:28076-39081 GCA_032468095.1 Pareas carinatus | reverse complement strand
TTCTCACTGGCTCAAGGTTGACTCAGCCTTCCATTCTTCCGAGGTCGGTAAAATGAGGACCCAGATTGTTGGGGGCAATTTGCCGACTGTGTAAACCGCTTAGAGAGCACTGTTAAGCAGTATATAAGTCTAAATAATAATAATAATAATAATAATAAACAATAAAAAGAAATCTTTCTCCTTTATTTTCAGGAGACCTTGATAGAAAAAGTTTGGGTTTTTTTTATTATTGTTTCTTCAGAAATTGCAACAATGATTGTTCTTATGTGCCCTGGACTCTTATGGTTTCATGTTCCCTATAATAAACCTATCCGTTATGGCAGTGGGTTGATGTACACAAGGAGCATTTACTGTATGCTGGCTGGGGAATTTAGGGATTTGAAGTCCACATGTAACGTTGCCAAGTTTGTTCTAGACTGAAAATAGGACATTCAGAAGGTGCTTAAAATGGACAAAATCTAATTTTAAATTGAAGAGGTTGGGATTGAATAACTAAGAATATTTAAAAGGTACTAGAATTCAGGGTTTCCCAAAGCTGTCTGAGGAATTCTGGGAGTTGAAGTCCACCCGCCTTAAAGGTGTCAAGATTGGTAAACCCTGTTTAACTAGATGAACTCATTGATTTTGGTAGAATGATGGACAAAAGTGTTCTAGTCCTAAAGAAAGAATTATATCAATTTGAAGTAAGATGAAGTGAAGTTTAGTACTTGTACACATAAACTTAGGTAAAGCCTTATAGGTTTGGTTGAAGGAGAATACTTGGAAGTTTGTTTCGCAAGCAGTTTCTCATATTTTGTTTTATATCATTCAGAAATAATCTGGATCATTGGGGAAAGTGTTTAATTCAGCTCCTATGGAGGTGATGTTTTAAAAAGATTAAATAAATATTAGGGGCAGTCTCCTTAAATTTCTGGATCATGTAAATTAGCTGACCTAAGCACAACTCTTAACTGCACATGTATCTAAATCCGATGTGATTTTTCAATTTTTATCTTATGTCTTAACTGTCTCTATAAAGAATCAGCTCTGTCTTGTGCTCTTTTGGCTGACTAATATTATGGTTACTGCAACTGATAAAAATGGAATGCCTTACCTTGAAGTAACAAGAATATTCTAGAACTATTTGTCAGCTTTCATTGTTAACTGTTATACGTATTCTTTCCATTTCAAATATTTTTGAATACTGTACTTGTCCCTTTCCTTTGTACTTTCTGCTGAAATAGTTCTCCTAATAATTCTAGCATATGGAGCATGTTACACAATAGTTCAGGGGAGACTGGGTTTTTGGAATTTCCTCCCTTAGGCTTCTTTCTATACTTCAAAGGCGCACCCATGGGCTATTTGTTTCTGGCATTCTAGCTCTTCCAGCCTTATTTCTCTCATGCAGCTAAGCCCTTACATTTAAGATCCTGGAAAATGACTACACTGACAAAATTTGCTAGACATCTACAGGAAATCAAGCAGCTCTGTCTTCCTTTCCATTAAATTTTGGGGGAGTAATTGATCAGGCTATGGATTGATGAAATGAGTAATAATGAGATGAGAGTTAAGAAATTGAAATGCAATCCTAGTAAAAGATACTATACTGGACGCTTTTGTGAATCAACCAATCCAGGAAAATATGTACAGCTTGTTCTGAATATGGGTGTTCTGTCTCCAAAAACAAATCTGGCTGGTTGAAGGTTTCCTGAATGTGACATTTTTGGATGTTGAGAAGGCCACAATAGGGGTGTTTCTCCCCATCATAAGCTGGCATGCCAGGTGTGATAAAGGCAGACTTGGCTATACTTACGCAGTAATGACATCTAGCCTGAACTATTGCAAAAAAGTCTCACTGGGGCTGTCTTTCCAGTGCTCAGTTGAGAAACTGTTCAGTTAAAAGGGGGAACAATTTTTTTAACAAAACATTTCCTATGGTGAACGTATTATTCTTATACTATTCCAGCTGTATTGAATACTAACTTGTTTCTGTGGCCAATTCAAGCTGCTAACAATACAGTCAATGGGCTGGGACTAAAATATCCAAAAGACAGATTCATTAAACATGTATCAGTGCTTATGCTCTGGGCAACATCTGGATGGCATTGTACTATTTTTACTGTGAAGTTGCCAGCAGCTTTACAATTTCACCAGTTTATTGTTTGTTTGCTTGATTCCACCTCCTCTCCAAATTTTTATATGTGCTTTCTGCGGTTTTAGTTTACTTCATCTGTAAGTTACCCACACTGAAGCGTAGATAAATGAACAGGTTCCTTTTACACAAACTAGTAAACTAAATCCAGAGATATTCAAGAGGAATAGAGTGGTATCATTCCAAAATCATAGAAATATCAGCATTTTGACAACAACAACATTGAATTAATACAAGTATGCATCTTGAGTAACAGATTATGCAATATCCTAAACTAATCTTTTCCTAACGCTGGGGAGGAAAATTCCATTCCTGAAAAGACATTTTTGGAGTCAAGACTATACATTTAACCTTAAATGGTAATTTAACACTATGTAATTGGAATGGTGGCTGAACTTGTCGATCAGAAGTTCGGCAGTTTGAATCCCTAGCGCCGTATAATGGAGTGAGTTCCTGCTACTCGCCCCCAGCTTCTGCCAACCTAACAGTTCAAAAGCATGTAAAAATGCAAGTAGAAAAATAGGAACTACTTCGGTGGAAAGTAACAGCGCTCTGTGCACCTTAGGCATTTAGTCATGTCGACCACATGACCACGGGGATGTCTTCGGACAGCGCTGGCTTTTCAGCTTTAAAATAGAGATGAGCACCGACCATGAAGTCGGATCGAGTAGTGCACATGTGCAGGGGAACCTTTACCTTTAATTGGGTAATGAGAAATAGCAATGGTGCTTTTCTAAAAAGGCAGTTATATTAAATCTCTGAAGACAATTTAGTACTTCATTAAAAGAGCAACTGATCATAGCAGTAACTGCTTTTCCATTAAGAACACACATCTTGTACAAGTCACACTGTAGAAGTGTCCTCTAAATTTTCTATGAAAAACTGGTTCCCTTATTTTAAAAAATGGGACATCATTGGTAGAAACAGTTACGTCAAATGTAATTAATTAATTCAAGATGCTGAAGGAGAGAAGCGTTTTGTTCCAGAAAAAACACTTGCAAAATATAAATCTGCTTGTACAATTAATGCGCACTTTGAAAGCTTTCAAGAAGTCCTCCTAATACATGTCCTGTGTGCGACATTTATTCTATGTATTATTTTTCCATATTTATATGTGGATACATATTAAGATGCTAAAAATTGTTTTAAATGTAACCACTTTTTGATAACTGATTCAAAAGCACATTTTCAAGAGTGCGTACTATTTTTTCAACATTTGCTTATGGCACAATCTCAGCCTCCAGTTTAGCAATAGCAAAACCATTAAATTTGCACAACTCACTGATAACAAAAAAAAAAGAAAAGGAAAGACAAGGGCCACTTACTTGCCCATTCTGACATACAATACAGTTGACTTTTTAAAACCCCATATTAGACGATCTATAAAAAGTCACCAGGTTCATCTCCACATCAGAGAATGTTAAAAACTTTTGACCCAGAAAGCAGCTCCTTCAAATCATTTAGTGCCAGACATAAAGAGGAGCTACAGAAATTTCACCTCCTTACTAATCAGCTGTCATTTAAGCAATAAACCTTGAATCCTTTTACTTATTTGAAGGGATATAAATAAAAACATATGAGCCATATTTTTACCCAACAACTTGCTTAGAAGTAATACAATAAAAACTATATTCCTATGTAAGCGTGCTTCTGTGTTTTAAGTTTTGAGATCTCTGCAATGATTCTGTGCCCTGCTTTAGATTTCCTTGCTCAGTCTATATCTATGTACTGTCAACTTCAATTCAATATCATGCAATCTATATAAAATAAAGTAGAATAAAAATAATTCAATAAATAGAATCAAAACGATAACAGACATCTCTGTATCTTATGCTCGTCGTTCATGGGCTGATATTGGTAAGAAACTGGAGCCCCTGTGGCCCTGCTGAAGAACCTGTCAGTAAGATTTATCAGAGTCTCAGGTATAAATGTCTTTTGCTGTTGTGTCCCCATCATTATGGAACAACCCGGATGAGAGGTCTACATCCCCACACTGGTTGATCTAAAGACTAGAATGCTTCCTTGGCAGTATAATTTACCTGAGAACTATTTACACTGAGAAGAGTCAAGCCTTTCATCCTGGACTAGAAAAATAACAATTAGGGATTTAGATCATCAATAGGAGGCACGGAGAGGTTGTTCTCAAAATGGTCCAATCCAAGGATTCCTTTACAGTAACTGATAGGTGAAATAATTGCTGTATCTGAATTCCTTCCCTTTTTTTGCAGGCAGTGTTGACTTCGTCGTTTAGAAAAGGAGCAAGCAGTGAATGCTATTCCATCGCCCCAGGAATGGTGAAAAGCAAGGATGATAAAAGGGTGTCAAGTTCCAGTGAACTAGTGAGAATGTTCCAACCTGTTCCCTTAGCTTCTCCACAAGTCACCTTTCTTATGCTATTTCTCTGCCGGAATGCACTTATTTCGACGCTCCCCATTGGTCCTGATTACTTGCAACGTGGTTGGCAGAGGCTCTTAGAGGAAGGGGAGAGTTGTGTGGAATGTAGATTGGAAGAATGCCCCACTCCTCGTGGTTGCCTAGCTGGAGTGGTCCTGGATGCTTGTGACTGTTGTTGGGAATGTGCTAATCTAGAGGGACAGATCTGCGACTTGGACCATACCAACCACTTCTATGGCAAGTGTGGGGATCACTTGGAGTGCCGTCTTGACTCAGAAGATCTGCAACATGGCAAGGTGCCTGAGCCCCAGTGCACGTGTTTATCTAACCAGGCTCTTTGTGGCTCTGATGGCAAAACGTACACTCAGATCTGTAAATTCCAAGAGGTGTTTCATTCCAACCCAGAGGCTAATCTCACTGTAGCTCACGAAGGACCCTGTGAATTAGGTAAGGCCCGCTGGGGTTTCTCTTCTCCGATTTCTGCGTAGGCCGGGAAAGGAGTGGCTTTAAATGTTTTGAAAATAAAATAAATGAGAAGCAATGATTCTAAGCTCTTACATTTTCAAAACAAAAGAAAAATGTCTGGTGAAGTCAATAATCTGTCAGTTTTAAATTGGATAAGAGATTGGACAAAAACAGCTTGGTTTCAGTAATTTTGCAGGTTCTCAGAATTGTTTTTTCTCAAAATCTGCTATCTAATCCTGAACTCTGATTGAATAAAGAGTTTTTTGCATGCACTGCCATTTATCCAGCATCTTTCTCTACAAGGACTGAACATATTTCTTAACAATACGCTGTCAGTGTATATATACAGTATATTGTTTCTATGGAATGTGGCAATCATAAAGATTTTTTAAAAGAATTAAATAATTGAAGATAAAGAATCAATGCTTATTGATGAATTCACCCAGTCCTGAAATCTAGAGCTCTTTAATGACAGACTATTTACTTTCTTTAATAAGTTTCTGCAGAGACTCAGCACTCATTGCTTGTGGATCTGTTAAGAATGGTAATTTAGATGCTTGGGCAGGGGAACTCCAAGTACTTTTAGGAAGTCCAGACTTTAAAAGTTTGGAAGACATTTCTCTGAGTCACTTTTTAAAAAAAAAAAAGAAAAGAAAAGAAGAAAATTTAAAAGTCCAAATTTAAATCCTCCACTTCAAGTTTCTTTTTTTTTTAAAAAACAATCTGTCTTCTTTTGGGTATTTAATCCAATCAAGTCCAATAAAATCCAATAGATTTACACAGTCACAAAAATACTTCCGCTTTAAACAAGGCTTTGTTAGTTCAAAGCTCCCATAACTTTCACTTTCGCAGCTTTAAAATCACACAAGCGCCATCTTGCTACTTTGTAGCTCCAATAAGTCTCCGAAGGAATCTCTTTAACACCGAGTTAAGCCTCAAGAAAAAATACTTGCCAGGAATTCTGATCTTGCCCAGTCCGGTCCAGAAAGCTGTAGTTAAGAGAATTTATGCCTGAGCAGAGGTGGTCGCGACGTTTCGTTCTGCCTTGGCAGAATCGTCCCAGGCGCGGAGCTTTTGCAGGATCTCCCTGGGGAGCTCACACTCTTCCAGCCCCAGAAATAAATCCAGGGGCTCTAGGGGAGCTCTACCCCGACCTAACTGCTCATCTTTCCCTCTTCTCCCGGGGGAAAGGCTTCCAGCCGCCTAACAGTTGGTTTTGAGCTGTCAGAGCGGCTTAACGCTATCGCGGGGCTGCCGGATCCTAAGAGTCAGTCTTCCAACGTCTACGGTGCCACCGGAAGTCGACAGACTATTTACTTTCTAGAGCTAGATAATCCCAAATTGTATATAAAATTGTATATAAAAATAATCACTAGAGTTATTAAGTGCCAGAAATATTTTGTGCATAACAAACATTATATATTAGGAATATCAAGTGTCGTCTGGCATACACATTGGTCTATGCTGATATATTGTTCTAGGAATTCATAGTAGAGCAAAACCTTGTAAATCAAACACATCTGTTCTGTAATCACTGTAATTACTGTTACAGACTAAGTTACTTTATGGCTTGGTAGCCCATTTCTTCTCAACTATAAAGTTACCAATGATACAGAATATGTACAAAATCTCATGAGATACTGAATGAAACTATCAGAAACTGGTAATAAACAAGGGATAGACCTGCAAGGGCTGAAAAAACTATCTCTGATTTGAACTACTTATTGCAAGGAAACAGAAGAATAAGCTAGGATTCCGTGTTGGTGGTGCTAACAAAAAGCAAATTTAGGCTGGTTGCGCAGAAAAGAATGTGGAGAGACAGAACTGTGACTCTGAAAGAGGTGAATGTTTCTGATATTTGGTCTCACAAAGATACATATTATTGAAAAAACACTGAAGGGTTAGGAGCCACTTTCTAATAAAACATAAATTATTCATCCAGTCTGCCATCTGCTATCTAACTGGCAGGGCATGCAGAAGTAAAAATTTATCTCATTCTTTGCCACTGATCTTCGCAAAAATCAGAACAGAACTGTGGAGATGCCAGAGCTTGAGCAAAAGTCATTCTGTATGCAGAGCTGGTTCTCTACCTATCAGCCAGCTCCAAACTCTCCCCAGGCATCAAACCTTAAAACAAGAGGAAAAATGAATAGCTGGAAAGCTTAAGTAAAATCCAAGCATTTGACAATAAAGCAAGCTGATTAGCAGCTGCCACAAAGCTGTCATCTTCCACCAGCAACAGGAGGCAACAGCAACATCCCTAGAAAGCATTTCATTTAAACGACTGCGACAAAGCACCGGACCACCGTTTAGGGGCCAAGGGCCCTTGTTCACAGATGTGCCATCATGATGCAAATACATTCTTTATAACAGCTGCTGATGGCCTGGAAAAGCAGCACTATTAAGCTCATTTTTTTAAAAAAAAAGGTTTTCCGCTGAAAAGTGCAATAGTTTATTTATTTATTCTACTTATATGGCCATCCATCTCAAACATATGACTTTGGGTGGCAATCAAAAATTAAAAGATAAAATACCATAAAGACAATAAAAGAACAAATATACTGTGTTTCTCCAAAAATAAGATCAGGTCTTATATTATTTTTTGCTCCAAAAGATGCATGAGGGCTTATTTTCTGGTGAGATCTTATTTTGGGGAAAATAGAGTACTAAATGCATCCATCTGGCTGATGATCTTAACCGCGTCTTATTTTGGGGGTATGGATTATAGTACAAGCATCCTGAAAAATCATGCTAGGGCTTATTTTTCCAGTTAGGTTTTATTTCTCAGGAAAACAGGATAGGAGCTGAAATTAAATAAAAAACACAACTTATATATCAATATATGTTGCTTAACCACACAGCTTAATTTGGTTACAAGCCAGATATTTAAGACCTTATTACAGCCTAAACTGCAGAGAAATGATGTTCCAGAGGGCAGAGCATTACAAGACTTTCCTCAGTGGACTCACTCAATGACATTCCCTAGTGGATCGAACCTAGAACGCGTCTCTTTTGTTGAACCTCATGAGACAATTGAGAAGAGACAGTCCTGAAAGTAACCTGGTCCCTTGCCCATGCCAGTTGCACCATTATTAAAAGTTTAGATGTTACAGAAAAAATAAAAATAAGACAGGCCTTGACTACTAGCTTACTATCAAAAGGTGAGAGTGATTTAACCACCATATGATTAAAGGATCTCTTGAAATATGTACTAAATGGTAACTTATAGGAATCATCATCTCTAAAACTGAGCAGAAAAGGTAGTACCTTCATGAATAAATAATCTAGAGATTCTTGGCTTCTCAGATCTTGTTTTTTGTCTTTTCTAGAGCCCCGTATTATATCTCCTCCTTATGACATCTGGAACATCACTGGGCAAGATGTGATCTTTGGCTGTGAGGTCTTTGCATTTCCCATGGCATCTATTGAATGGAGGAAAGAGGGTCTGGATATGCTGCTTCCTGGAGATGATCCACACATTTCAGTTCAGGTAACCCTGAAGATCTAGTATGCCTTCAGATAGTGGTATTTGTGTGTATGAGCAATATGGTCCTCCCTTTAGCTCTTTGTATATGGTCTTAGAATGTCGCTATTCAGATTTAATTATTGTGTTAGATTTATATTCCACTTTCCCCCTAGAAGCTCAAGATGGCATATGTAGTATTGATGTCATTCCCCCCCCCAACAACAACACTGTGGGTGGAGTTTGAATAAGAGACAGGGACAGGTCCAAGTCATCAACTGAGCTTCCATGATCAAAGGTGGGCTTAAACCTGAATCTCCTAGGTGAGAACTTTAATAATAACCTCATATTGGCTCTCAAAGTTCTTCCATCCTATACATTGCTGATTTAGAACTTCTGCTTGCTTAACAAAATATGAGCCTGCTTAACATATGACAGCCAGCCTTTGACATGTGCAGATTTCTTCTTATAACCTTCTGTGAATATTTTTTGTTTGTTTTTGGCACTGCTAAAAATACAGTTAACCCATGAACCTGTCCCACAATCTTCTTCTGTTTTTCTTACTGCAAGCTTTAATTACCATTCCATTTTTATTGCTTGTTCTCTTGCTGGGTACAATTACACACATTTGCATTAGAAGTTGGAAGTATTGTGGTGATCTGTGAATGTTCCTAACATGGAAGACAAACTAAGGGATCTTCACAGAGGTTAACAAGCTTGGGAAGCCAACCTAAAATAGAACCTAAAAGGCTGCAAAGTACTTAGTGTTACACCCTTTCATTTAGAGGGTGTGTGAGGAAATTCTAGGAATCATTTATGGAAACTAATATTTCTTCTATTATATGGAATGCTTGGGTGGGGTAAAAGCATATGTCAAGTCACAGTCTAGTTAGGGGGTTGGAATAGTTCCATGTTATGTCAAGGAAAACAGTGCGATGGTGTTTGTGACAGCATCTTTTATTTAGAATAAGAGATATTTTTGTTCCTCGCATTTTTGCATCAAACTTCAGCTACCTCTTTGGTACAATCGCACTGGTCCAAGAAAACAGATGAGGAAAATACAATTGAACAAATTAAACTGGAACCAGGAATTGCTTTCCTACAAGAAAAAGCTAAAACAATGGGGAAATCCACAGAGAGAACGTCTTTTGCTATGAGTTAATTAAAAATAGTCAGGGTGTAATGCTAGAGAATGTGTTGCATCAGAAATGTTTAGTGGAAAAATAGATGTTAAGCAAGGGGAATTAGTCATTGAACCACAGTCATGTTCGGATCATCATCTCCTCAAGCTTGACTTCCTCTCCGCAGCACCCTGCTGCAGGGAGGCGGAACAAACAATATGGTCCCGCCCCAGGCGCCTGATGGACCCAGAAAGGTTCCTGTTGGAGCTTGGGCCTTTCTCGGAGACCTTGTCCCACAGCTTGTTCGAGGATCTCACGGCCTCCTGGTATTGACCGGGTTGCGCCTTCTGACCTGGTGGCGAGTCACCCAGGCCCCTTGGTATACTGAGGAGCTAAGGGTGATGAAACACCAGAGAAGAAGCCTACAGAGCATCTGGAGGACAGGCCGCTCCCAATCCGATCGCGCCCGGGTTGGGCATACACAAGGTCCTACATAGGCGCGATCAGGGCGGCTAAGAATAGCTATTTTGCTGCCCTTATCGCTTCTGCAGATAGCCATCCCGCCACCCTATTTCAGGTAACCCATTCCCTTCTACAAACGGAGAGTCAGGTTCACCCACTTGGGGGCCGGGCAGAGGATTTCAGCTGCTATCTGCAGGACAAGATCGAATGGATACGGAGTGACTTGGACTCAGATTGGACTAGTACAGACGGGGTGACAGAGGCAAGTCTTGAGCGTGTCAGCTGGGTTGAGTTTGATGCTGTGACTCCTGAGGACCTGGACAGGATCCTGGGATGGCTGAACCCGATCACATGTTTATTGGACCCGTGCCACTCCTGGTTGGTGCTGGCCTCCCGGGAAGTGACACTAGGCTAGCTCCAGGCTGTTGTGGGGGCCTCATTGAACAAGGGGTTCTTGCTACCCTCCCTAAAGGAAGCGGTGGTCAGACCCCTCATCAAGAAGCCTTCCCTGGACCCAGCTGATTTAGGTAATTATCGTCCAGTCTCCAATCTTCCCTTTTTGGTGAAGGCTGTAGAGTGTGTGGTCACGTATCAGCTCCCCAGCCACCTGGAGGAATCGGTCTATCTAGATCCGCTCCAGTCCGGCTTCCAGTATGGGTACAGCACCAGTTGCTGTCAGTATTGACAGGAGGGCAGAGGTCGACCCTCCGGTGTCTTATTTGTGGGGTGCCGCAGGGGTCGGTCCTCTCGCCTCTCCTGTTCAATATTTATGTGAAGCTGATGGGTGAGATCATCCGTGGCTTTGGGGTGGAATTCCATCAGTATGCTGATGATACTCAGTTGTACATTTCCACTCCGGGCCACTCCAACGATGCCGTGGAAGTAATGACCTGATGTCTGGAAGCTGTGCGGATCTGGATGGGGAAGAACAAACTCAGGCTCAACCCCTCCAAGACTGAGTGGCTGTGG
>JANHFO010005639.1:2853-18442 GCA_032468095.1 Pareas carinatus | reverse complement strand
AGGATGTCTTACTTTCGGGGAAACAGGGTATTTTTCCTTTTTAATTTTCTTAGGTGCGATATATGGCTTCTTAAGCCATTCTCCCAGTGTGATTCAACTCTTAGCCTCCCCCTTAGCATCAATGATCCTGCACTTGCCCAACATCAGGAGTGGGAAACTCTGGCTTGTTCTTGGCTTATACATCTTATATTATACTGTCTGTGTGGACGAGAAAATGTGTTCATCGGTCTGTGTCATGTATGAAAATGGCTGTCTGTATAAATGAATTTATTGGTGCCCGTTATGTTTAGAACAGGTGTTTGGATGCATTTATGTGTCCTAGGTATCCGTAAAAGATAATGGGTTGGCCTGCAACTTTGTTTTTGATTCCACTTATTTTTGTTCCGTGGTCCCTGAGCTCTGCTTGGCTAAAAAGGCTTTCTGCTCCTCCATAATACCCCTCCATCCTGAGCAATTCTGACCATTGAAAGCACCACTTCTGTTTTAACAGTAAACTTGTAAACCTGTGTTTTATACATCAGTGGCTCCCAACCTTTTGGGTACCAAGGACCGTTTCCATGGAGAAAGCTTTTTCCATGAACTGGAGGTGGCCTGGTTTTGCACGCTGCCTGCATCCTGCCAATGGGACTTGGCTTGTTTGTGCAGCCCAGCTGCTGGCATGCCGCAGACCCGTGCTGGTTCATGGACCGGGGGTTGCGGTCCACTGATATATATATAATGCAGACATAATAATGATATTGTCTTGAAACAACAATGTGAACCTGATTCATACAACATATTCAGTGCACCCATCATCTGATTGGTTTACTTAAGGGGTGTATGGTGTGTGAGTTCAGTAATTGTTATTTGTGAATCATGATGTAAGATTTAGCATATAATACAAACCCAGTCAATTGTGGACTCTTCAATAAATCATAAATAGCCATCATGAGTAGGCAGTGAAGTTTAATAGCTGTACAATGATGCAATACCATTGCACTTCACATTCCATGTGATGGTACCCATGATACTATTCTCTATTTCCTCCAGAGTATAGCTCAGTGATGGAGTGCAGGCTCAAGAATTAATTCAATACCCACATCATAATTTTGGTCTAGGGTTTTTTAAACTCAAAGCACAGCGGGAAGCCTGAGTTGTTGATACACACTAGTTCCTCTAAGCCTTTGATCATCTTCTGTCTCTTATTCTTCATTGCAGAGCTTTAGACAGCACTTCTTTGACCTAAACTTGCATCTCCCCCGCTCTAATGCTCCTTTATTGTCCAGCCAAACTGAAAATATTAGTACTGTTACAAAATAGAACAAATTGTATTTTCTTTAATCAAAAGATGCAATTTTAAATCTTTTCTAGTCTGCTTTTAACTTTCAAAGGTTTCTTCAGGTTGCATTTTTTTCAGAGTGAGTGAGTGAGTGAATGAATGAATAAATAAATAAATAAAAAAGGCACTCCAAAGGCTAAGTGCACTTTTTTCTGATTATCACAACTTTGAAATCTTTAGACAAAGCTACAATTTCTGGGTGCCCTCAACTGAACAGCTTCTTACTTAGTTAAAAAAAAATATGATGAACAATCCGTTGCCGAACCAGGATCAGCAAACCAAAGAAGAACGGCATTGTCTCTTGATAGGATCCATATGGATTCCTTTGATTCTTGGAAATTGGTTTTTTCCAAGTCTGGAAGCAATTAATCATGGTAGAAATGGGTTTCTGACACAAAAACACTATTTATGCCCAGTGAGCGCTTCATGAAGTATCTAGACCAGAGTTTTTCAACTATGGCAACTTTAAGATGTGCAAACTTTAAATTTTCTGAATTCTCCAGCCATTCCCCATGTTGGCTGATGAATTCTGGGACCTAAAACCTACACATCTTAAAGCTGCCATTGCTGAAAAACACTCGGGTGTATTATACCTGATTCATTTTTCAGTTACATGTGACTGTTTTAGATTTCTCCTGAACTCTATCATCACAGTTTATTTAACCATGAGGTATCCATGTCGGCAACAAATATTTGCCACTGGCAAGCTGCCCAGATCACCAAAAATAATAATCCTGCGCTTTGTTTCCTGTTGTACCAGTTGGAGTAGTAGCTGAGGCACAGAAAGTTGACTTTGATTCCTTCCCATCATCAAATCTGTCAGCTGGGGAGTTAATTCTGGCTGCAGTACACTGTGTTGCCTGATCTTCTGCTGCAGCAAGAGTCTCCAGGGGAACGACTCTTTCTTGTTTCAACACCACTTAAAAATTAAAAGAAGAAAATCACCTCCTCCTCAGCACCAGACCTAAGGTTAATTGTTTGGAATCTGTCACTGCCACAGAAGTTAATTAAAGTTATTTGTTGTTACATTAAAATATGCTGGTTCGGCGCTCCTGCTGGGGCACTGCGGATCTCCAAGAGATGCTTCGGTAGCTTCAATTAACCCTGCTGTGCCTGAGCTTCCTGTATCTGCCCCCATTGCCAACTCTTTCAAGTAAGTTCATCGCACTTCCTTTTTTGTTTTGTTTTGTTTTTGGCCAAAGACCTTTAAGTGGTAGGAAAAAATAAAACAGAAGAAATACTTTGTGTCACTGCAATTTTGTATGGAAGAAAGCATCATCTGTTGAATTTATTTTGGTTTCAAAGACACAGAAGTCATGCCAGAAAAAATAGTGACTACTGAGTGTTTCCCTCCTCTTAGTAATATTCTCTTACTAAGATACGTATTATGATAGCTGAGCTACTTTGGGGCTGTTAGTCAGTCCTGGGCACCAATTGGAAAATTCCTCTGTTTGGCTGCATTCAACTTCAACCACCGTCCCTCTGCTATGCTGGCCACCACACAGGCCAGGATGAACCAGGAGAAACTTTGTTCCTTCATCTTCATTTGAATTAGTTTCCCTCTGGGCGATAGACCAAAGCAAGCATTACCACAATAACTGTTTTGTCTTTGTTACTCTTGGAGAAATATGCAAAGTTTTAATAACGCTTCTCTTAAAACTATCCTAATAATAGTTTTAAGAGAAGCATTGCTCAAACTGAACCAAGCCTTTAATATATTTTCTTCATTACTAATCTTTAACAGTAATAACTGCAGCAGGAAAGAGAGGATGGCAGAAAAAGAAGCCGAAAAGAATTCTAAGTCTATGATGCAGGCATTGGCAAACCATTTTATTAAAAAAAAAGCAACACATAATTTAGCGTTTGTGCAACAGAGAACTTTCTGAGGCTCTTGCCTGGAATATCATGGTTCTTTGGTCTGGGTGTCATCATGTATCCACTACACAATCGTTTGTCAAAAAAGGATGAACTGTAGATCGAGGAGAAAGGATTCATCACTTCGATGTCAAGTCTGAGGAAGGAGGAAACAAAGCAGTTGGTGACCTTGCTTCATAAACAGACATCAAAGGACAGTTCCTGGTTTCCTTCAAATTACAAGAGTCTTTCTGAAGAAGGTCAAACTATCAAAATGGCCAATTAACCCAGATTAGATGTATTCATATAATCATTTGTCACTGTTGTCTCCTACCCTATAAATTACAAGGTTGCCTTTAGCTAGGAGACTCAAAATGTGGTTCTGTTGTTGGTTTCAGAGCCATCTACCAGGTCTTTAGGAGTATCCATCTCTTGGGGCTTTCTTAAATAGTCCAATATGGGATATGCATGGTCTCAGGCTCTTACGGAAAAGGCTTCAGTCAGCTGGATCTAAGGTCATGTCCATCCTCAAGAAAGGAAAAATGAAAAAACCGAGTCCTTAAATCCAGGATATTGTGCAGACTTTGGCTATGTCACTTGACAAAGACATTACTTTGAATCTGGATATAACCATCTGTATGAGCAGAACATGTATATAAGTAGGAAAAAAGATCGATATATAAATGCTCTTTCCGACCTGTTTAAAATGCCATATGAATATTAATATATAAGAAAAATTAGTTTTGATTACTAAGTATAGTATCGAACGGCATCCATAGTATTACCAGAAAGATATTCTCTTGAGGTCTGAATCCTACTGACTGAACCTGGGGCTTCATTATTGTCTACAGAACAAGTACATACTTTCGAAAAATTTGCAACGTTTTGGCTATCCTTTTCCTTTTCACGTGCTCACTGTATGAACAACCTTATTCTGTTTAAAACTAGATTTTTCCTCTTTCTACCTGTTTTTAAATCCTTGACCACTAAATAGTGCCACCTGCTGGCAAATGTTTCATTCATACTGAGATCTTCTATTCCTGCTTAGGCTGATGAGTCAGAGGTGTCATTTTTTCAGACATAGAGCAATGTGTTGTGTATTATGTAAACACCTTTCTATCTTTTTTATTAGCAAGAAATCCTTTGCTTATAAAATTTGCAGTGACAAATCGCCCAACAGAGAGAAATTATAGTCTTAACTCTCATCTCACTATATTAGTCTTCAAGGAAATAATACAGACTTATATTGTTAAGTTTGTCCCTGGAAACTGTGCCTGTTTGTAACTTCTCTAATTACCGATCTCTCATAGATCTGATGATTTTCAAGGCTTAGAACTTGCATTTCACGGATTGAATTTGCATGAATGCTAAACCACCAACTAGCCAGATTTTTTTTTAATTGGCAAGTTAAGTGAACCCATTCCGTTTGATTAGCTGATGACTTACATGTATGACTTAATTTTGCATATTAAGTAAGCTGAGTAAGCAAAGTCACTTTCAAAGCAAATTAATGTATTTTATCTAAAGCCTGATCCTTCTACTTGAAATCTTTATTCTAAACTTAATTTTCCACTACCTTTCTAACACCACTCTTCATTTTTGTTATCTTCATAACAATTTCACAGAATTTCTTCTGATATTCTTTCAGAAAACAAAGCAATGGCATTATATAGATAAACACAAGTAAAATTATAAAAAGGAATGTACAGTTTTGCAATATTCCAGTTCTGTTGCATTAATAACAGGAGGATTTTATGGTTTTAATATTGATGAGCTATTGTTGCTTGATTTCTTTTTCTTAAGATTTCTGTGGATAACACTAGGTTTATCCAGCATAGCACCTGATAAGGTTCAGTATGAATGTCTGTTTTTCCTTCCCCTTCCCCATTCATCTTTAGACTGTGATTAAATGCAGAGCCCATGACTTAATCTCACAGCATTTTTCCTTATCCATCTTTCTGCTTTTTCAGTAATTCGTATAATAAAAAGTTCTGGGGAACTCAGAAGTTTATGACGTTTAGTTGGCTTAATGAAGAATTGTTCAGATACATTTTTTCAATGTATCCAGTGCTACTTAACCTGTGGAAGATGCCCTACTGTCTGGGAGAAGGTCCTTGAGAGACAAGAGGGCAAGCTGCAGATTAGGCAACACTGAAGTAAAGGCAGCTTATCGCACAGAAGGAATGGGGACTTGGCAAATGCCTCAGTGGGGATCTTCCCTAATTTCTTGGACTGTAAAGTGGGGAGGGCAGAAATGTGTACTTTCAGACTTGCAAAATTGATGCTAGCCCTGCAAAGCAGTCCAGGCAAGAAGTACCAACCATGAGTATCAACATTATCTTTATTGCTTGGTTACAATAACAGGATCTTGCAAGTTACCTAGTTCAGGGGTCCCCAAATGCCCCCCCCCAGCCCATGGCCTGTTTGAAACTGGGCCACATGAGCGGCTGGCAAGCGCATCCTTGACTTGCACAAGTGGCAGGCTGGCACGTGCATGCACTTTGGCTTGTGCGAGCGGAGGGCTGGTGCACGCATGCGCACTTGTGTGGGCTGCTTCCCTTCTTCTCCCCCCCCCCAGGCCGCCAAGCCATAAAAGTTGGGGACTGCTGACCTAGTCTATGCATTTTTAACCCCCTACTTATTCTCCTGTCTCTTAGGTACATTCACACTGACCATATGCCTGACAATCATTGTCACAACACATCATAGAAATAGGAGTTTTCTACTTTCATTTGTTCTGAAATTCTTTTCTTAATATTGCCTATTTTCTTTAAGAGCAGGCCCTTTTCTGTAGCTGTGGTGCCATATTCATCCTTTACTTGAATGTTTATTTTCTAATTTCAGCTAAAAGTATGCAGCCCATTTTACCTCGTCTCTCGCTGGCACTTATTCTGTCTGGTAACTAAAATGGGGATGAGAGAAACACCTTGTGCCGTTGTAGCAAAGACTCGGTGAGAGAGGAGGTTGTGGGTGACTTTAATAATTCACACGACTGCAGCATACTGAGTGAGCGAGCTCTGGTGGGTTTTAATAAATGCAGCTATAATGTGACATCCAATTTATTATTAAATTTTAAAAAGGAGAGGAAATGGCAGAGTTTAATAAAAACGTTGAAATCCCTGGTATTAGTCATGGCAAATGGATGAATGCTGCAGATTTGGCTGAGGTTTTTAATGAATAATATCTAAGTTGGTCCCCTGATACATGCAGGGAAAAGCAAGAGTTGGGGGTGGCAGGGATGAGAGGAGTAGCTCTGCCCTGCTCTTCTGAATTGTGTTGTTTCAGACTATACTTACTGTCAGCTCCAGCAACAGAGGGGGTGTCAGTTCAAAGCAACTGCTCCACTGACATTAGCTATGGCCATTACTAAGTAAACACATCAACAAAGAATTAAGGCTCAAAGCAATTAGTGGGACTGCTAGTAGCCCATCAATTGCTTGAGACATTCTAATAAGTACTTAGGTAGTCCTAAATTGTGAGATAGGGCCAGAGCTAAAAATGCAAGATTTTGGATTACAGCATGAACTTTGTACATTTTCCTCCATGATCTCTCAGGAAGAGTCTATGACTCTGCAGTGCAGTAAATCACAGGTTTTCAACTTTTTTTGAGCTGTGGACTCCAAAACATGTCTTTGCTACATAGTGGACCCTATTCCCACAAATTCAACTAATTACTAGAGCACCTGTCCTCCACGAAGTTGAAGCTGAAGCTCCACACACCCCGCTGCACCTTCCTCAGACACATGCTGCACTCGCAAACGCACACACTGGCTCCCCAGCTTTACTTCGCTACATGCCTCACTGCGCACTGCCGGCTTTGTATATTTGTATAGTTTGCATATTACTTTTTCCAAATTTTCTGCAACCCCTCTGGCAGCGGGCCACAGGTCTGTTGAACACCTCTGCAGTAAATGACTGGTTATTTAAGAGTACTGAAAACGAGGAAGGGATTCATTCACAATATTGTTTGTGAATGATTTATTAACAAATAAGCAAATAAGGAAAAGAAGAAGAGAACGTTACACTGAGCGAGACCTAGATTCCATATGCCTGAATTCAACATTAATTATGAAAGGAGTATATTTAATATAGTAATTGTTTTTTTTCATTTTAAGTCAATCCTTCCTAATGTTGGTTCCTGCTGAATATGTGGGCTGCCAGATCCAGAATTTCTCAAGCAACATAGCTATTACTAAGAATTCTGGAAATTGAATTACCCTGATGTAATGGGCTAAAAGGATAGTCTTGAGGAGCAGAAGGAAGAGTTGCAACCAAGACAACAGTCAGATAAATGAAATTTGAGTGCGAGGCAGGAAAGTAACTTGGGAAAATGCTTTAGGTTTGACCTTCCCTAGTTCCCTTGAAGATAGAAGGAGGGAAGTGCATACAAACTTGCAAGATACTCTTATTGTAACCTGACAATAAAAGTAGTATTAGACTACATAACATACCTTTGAGATAAACTACTCTGGTTTACCTCAAAGGGCTGACACCAGACCAGGGAAAACTGGACTAATCATATACCTTGTGATGAAATATTTGTGACATCATAGCTAGATGGAGATGGAAGAGGTCTTAAACAAGAAGCAGTCATCAAATATGTCTTTCCTGTATTGTCTGAATCAGTCTTATTAAAAGATGAGCCTCGGTAATATAACAATTAGGGCATAAAAAAGAAGTGGCAATTAGACTGATTCAGAGCTTCATGCCACTTGTGAAAATATCTTGTTTCCACTGATACCAGCGATACACTGTAAATTATAGACAGTAGAACAGTTTTGTCCATTTTGTTAACCACCATCTCCAGCTAGCTCAATCATAAATATTTGCTAGCTTCTGTGTTATCTCATATTCAACACTGCTAGAATTAATCCTGCAGAGAGAATTTTTATTTTTGTTTTAACTCAAGGATGGAAGTGGTTGTGGAAAAACTAAAAGTGACAATATGATGTAGGGCAATAAAATGTCAATGGAGAAATTAAAGACGCACATGGCTTAACCTAAGAGTCAGTTGAGAGTACTTCCATTCATAAAACCAAGTGTAGTTCTGGTTTTAGTCACTTTTTGACATTCAGCTCCAGGTTATCTACTTGAGTAATGTGCTGTTTTGTGGAGAAAGCCCTTATCAGAAATCTGCTTAGCTGCTTGCTGTCTTTCTACACATTCATTTCCATACTTGCCATTGCTATCTGGAACTGCTCTGGACCGAAGTTGCCACTAGCCAGTCTGTCACTTTGTTGAGATTAACCATTATTGTTTGCTTCTCCTCTGCTTTGAACTGTGTAATAAAGCACAATTAAATCCAAAGCAGGTGATATGTGAATGGAACATATGAGAAACATTTTAATTTCCATTCAGTATGAAATGGTTACAAAAACTGAGAAATCAGAAAAGAAAGAATAGAATTGATATATTTAATACCAGTATTATTTTAAGTAAAAAAGTAAGTCTTATTAAGGTACTGTTTGGAATTAATAAATATTTAATTTTCTATCTGCAGGATTTAGGCCAGGACAGTTTTGTTTCCCATTCCTAAAGGAATCCTCCAAATTTCAGATATTACAAACATTTTCATTACTCCATAATGAATATATTTACAATTCTTACATATTGAAAAAAATGAGGCTTTTAAAAATAATTGCTATTGTTATCATATCAATTTGAAATAGCACTTAATTTTTAAATTATACTTTTAGAACTTAAAAGGTGATGTTGATGATGATGATGATGATGATGATGATCTAATCTTGTAATTTGAATCTGAAACAGTTTTACAACTGAAGCAGTTGCCCCAGCCTGGCCCTTCCTATAGCAGCTCAGATTAATTGGTTGAAGAAGGCTCAATTGAGGCATCAGAGCCTTCTTCTTGTTTTCTGTGCGAGTTTTTATTTCTGAATAATATTTTGGTTATTATTACTGAATTAAAAACACAAGGAGATGAGTTTTATTACAATGACTGGATGAGAACTACAGCCAATAAAACCCCGGGAGACAGTTCTTCATAACCTGGTCCCATTAATTAAGCTTTTTTATCTGCAAACTGTGAAAAGAAGGAAAATTTAGCCGCTTCCTTTTGTTAACAACTGATGAAGAACAGAGCCAACACTGGGAGGAAATTAGTCATGACTATATTCTTGCGATGGGGATGAGCAGTGGCCAAGCCAGGCAAATAAAACAACCGTGTAATAGATCCAAATAACTTACACTTTTGGGATCCTGCTTCTTAGTCTAATAATAATTTCAGAAAGACCATGTTGTCTTTGTAGTCTTTGGGAACTTCATAGGAAGACATAGTCAGTTCATTACAGCATTCAGAAAAATTCTGTGTAGGATGTCCAAACTTTAAAAAATGATTTTTAAAAAATGCTGAAAAAACTGCAGCAGCAATTTTACGGTTCCTTAGAAATGGACAATTATAATGCATCATACAATATGACAGCTTCCTGCCCAAAAAATACAATTAGACTTAGGAAAGCAGTATGTCTTACCCATCATATGGGATAAGGGTTTCTGATTCCCTAAAACCTCAGTCAGGGTTCTAAAGTCAATTCAATAAAGATATGATATGTTCAGATATTATTCAATATAAAACAATTACACCAATTTATTTTTAGATAATTCTGGAATCATACTTATTAACCATTCCAATAAATTAATCTGATCTGTTAATAAGCATTTTTATTTATTCTGTCATATTATGATCAGAGCACTAATCTGTTGAAAAAGCATCTGGCTTCATTCCTTTTGCTTTTGTGGCAAAATAGAAAAGTAAATGTAGTCAGATCCATCCTTCACATCAAGGCTTTAGGGGATAAAAATTAAGTAGCCTTGAGCATTGCTGTAGAAAAGACTCATGTCCTGAACCAGAGCCTTATGGGAATTCATTGATGTGTGTGTGTGTGTGAGAGAGAGACAGAGAGAGACAGAGAGACAGAGAGACAGAGACAGACAGACAGACAGACAGACAGACAGACAGAGAGAGAGAGAGAGAGAGAGAGAGAGAGAGAGAGAGAGAGAGAGAGAGAGAGAGAGAGAGAGAGAGAGAGAGAGATCCTTCAAGGCAAGAGAATGAGAAAAATCATCTCACAATGCCAACTCCCCCATGACTGCATCCCTGGGCTTGCAAATAGAAAATGTTTTTGTTTAATTAAATTCTAAAGAGCTTTACACGCGGTGGCAATTCTGAAGAGATTTATATAAGATGACAGCATATGTATTCTTCAGAAAGAGGACACAATAAAATTATATTTCATGCTGGCTGAATTTAAAATGGAAATGTAGTGCTTTTCTTGGGAATGCCCAAAGAAACCTACAAGATATATTTTAATAACTTACAAATATGTTTCTGGCTTCTTTACTTGAGATCTGAATCCTTATTTCTGTTTACATCTGAATATATTTTTCTACATACATGTCTATTCAAAAGGGACCATATTGGGTAAGTCTCCAAGATATAAAACTTTAGCACTGGCAGTACTGGTTGTACAGGAAGATATAGGGCAGTGATGGCTAAACTTTTGGACACTCAGTGCCTGGATGAGTCATGAGTAATGACTAACATCATCACCTGGTGCCGCTACTCTATTTCTGAGCATGCGCATGGCCTTGGGACCTCATTGCCTGGCGCTGCTAGTCTCCTTTCTGAGCATGTTCAGCTCTGGGGCGATCCTGGGGCGACTTGGCTCACGTCCTAGCAGAGAGGGTTCTGCGTGCCACTATGACACGCATGCCATAGGTTGACCATCACTGTTATAGGGGATCACAGTGGTGCCTTCCAGGTATTTTGAACCATAACTCCATAAACTCCATCCATCATAGCCATTGAAAACAAGTGAAGTCCCAAACACCTGGTGGGTATCAGACTGGGAGAGGTTTTATTATGCCATTGTAGTCCATATGCTACATGTCAGCCAAGTATTTCTGGGCACATTTGGTAGTGATGGTGTGGGGTTGCTGCTTCCATAATGTAAAAGATTTATCCGATGAGCAGATACTCATGTACGTATATAGAAAAGAGATATTTAACAAGGAGGTAGCAGTTTCACACTTATTAATTCCCTTGTCTACATATATTCCAGAACCAGAAGAGTTAATATTTCTATAGAACAGCCTCCATTCTCCAGTGCTCTGAGCTCCTCTCAAATGATGTAGCCAGGCCTAGAGTTCAAGGGAGCTGTACCTGTGCTTTGTCTTCATCTGTCACCTCTAGTGACAGTCAGATCCATCTTAAATTGGGAGCGAGTCAGGGTGGAGAAAAGCAATAATTAGCCTCTGTGCCGTTTGCTCTGCTGAAATACTGTATGTAACCCAATCATGCCGAGGAGACAATCATGACACATTTATTGCTGTCTGGCTGTCCCTATTCGTCCTGTATGTAGGAGGGGATTCTCTGAGGTTGTGAGATTGTGCAATCTGAGTTTTAAACCGTGAAAGATTTTTTTAACAGTGTTGAAAGAATACCTGCCATTGGCTGGAGCAATCCAGAATTCCAAACTTTCCGAAATTCTATGATAGTACAACTGAACATGCTCTTATAAGAATTATTAGGCTAGTAGTTTTTTCCCCACTGGCCAAGTCCATCTAGGAGAATTCATATATCTTATTTCTGCAAAAAGTATTTCACTTACAGAAAAAAGCAGGAGAGGGGGAAATTGCAGAACATTAAACTGTTGTACAGAGACTAGAATGGAGAAAAACATAAAGATGAACTAAAAAAGCAGAGAATGCATACAGCGAGTTATTTTTCTGTTTCTAACTATTGGAAAGGCTACTGAAAATAAGGCTGCTTTCCTGTTCAGGTATTTAAATGGGAATAAGTTCGATTGAATTAATTGAGCGGACTGTCTCAGTCATAAACTGGGGATGAGATGAAAGGCGAGATCATCGGACATGACAGAAAAAAAAGATGATACAAGAATAGTTATCTGCCTTACATAGGTCCAAGTAAGGAAAGACCTTGAGTTTATGAGTAATTTTATGGATCATCTTTTCACTTTGTACATCAAGATAAGGATCACAGAAAAGATTATTTTAATTTAGGGTAAGAATTACAGGAATTGCAGTATGATCAGTATATCACAACTTTGGATATATTGTTCTTATTGGGGTAGGGAACGGGGGTGTAGGAGGATGATTTGCACTGTGCTTCACGGACCAAAGTGTCAAAACTAGGTATTGCTAAAAATCAGATTCAAAGCAGGGAGAAGGAGTGAGATGAAATGTCAGCAATAGTTTGGGATTGTTCTTTGCTTTGTATGAATTATTTGCATTCAAGATGAGGAAAAATCAATCGAACAGTGATTAAGATATTAAATGAGGATTGAGGAAGTTGAATTCAAATGAATTCAAATGAATTCTCAGTCACAGAAACCTACTAGATCATTTTGCATTAATTACTCTCTTCCTACTTAATCTACTCCTTGTGGAAATGTTTAAAAATGAAGAGAGATTGTCATTTATATAAGCTCCAATTGTTGTTGAAGTAAAACATCAGAAATGGGAATAATTATTTTTGTAAAATGATGTGGTAGTTAATTATCTTTAATTAACAGCATAGATATTAGGGCTGCACAAACATTGAAGAATGATGAACCTTTCGGCTAAGCACCTTTAAAGCTACTTTGCAAAGGAATACAAGCCTCCCCACCACCCATTTCTAAAGACCAATGTGAAGTTGCTGCATTGTGTTGCTTTGCATCACTCCAACAGTTTTTTCTTGTATTGCATGGATGAGCCAGAGGAAGTTGTTGAAGCAATTCAAAACACCTTGACAGGCGCATACTTTCACTGCTGCGATCTGATAAAGTGAATAGCAGCACCCTTGTGGCACAAAACATATGTCTGAGACAAATTATAGGCACTTCACACAGGCCTAATAAATATAATTCCCTTTCTTGGATCTATTATCCAATTAGCATTTCTACTTCAAGAATTCTCTTTTCTTGAGCCATTTCCATGAAGAATTCTGCGAAATCTGAAAATGGATATGAGACCTGTGCAAGGCTGCTGGGCTTTAACTTAACATGCTTTGTGTCAGGTTAACAACACAATTCTCTTCAATGAGATGCAACAATGATGTGGTTAGTTTTATTGAAGCACTTCATATGCTTCTGAACTCTTGAGAATGTGTTTCGGAGAAGTCTTCTGCATATGCTCAGCATACATACAAACAGAAGCAATTTCAAAAGATGTCTTTTTTAAAGCTTTATCAAAGCAGAGAACCCAATCAAACTTTGCACAACCCTAGTGAATACAACTTTAAAAGTATTGGTCAAGGGAAGTTATTTTTCCTAGGTTTACTGTCCTACTGGAAGCAAAGTGAATGCAGTAGCTATCCGTGGTGCTAAAAAATGAATCCAGTCATTTCCTCTCCCCCCCTTCAACTCTGTCATGGCCCGTCCATGGACAACTTTCACTGATGATACTTGCAACATAGTTCAATAATGGGCATGTTTTTTTGTTTTAGAAATGCTTCTTTCAAGCAATTATAGACAAAAAAAAGAAAGTTGAAATGACTGATTACTTGAAATCTACCAAGATAAATAAAAGACTTGATTGGCCTTCCTTGCAGGGAAAAGAGAAAGGAAATTTAGAGACAAAAAGAGGACAAACAGTTCACAAATTTCAAAAAGCACATGAAATAAAAACAGATTGACCGAGGTGGCTCTTGTAAAAAAAGTGTAATAACTATTATTCTATAAATAAAAATAAAGGCTTCTGTTTGTTGTGCCTTTAAACAGAAATATTCTTCCTTCATACAAATTCTTCATGCAAGTGTATTGTTAAAACTTTAATTATTTATAAACAACTCATTCTCCAAATAAACCAAAGATATAATATAAAGACCAACTCCTCCCTTGCATCACAGATGTTTCCCTATAAAGTAAGGAACCAGTAAGAAAGGAGAAAGCTTCAGCATAAGAACTCTTAACTTTATCACTTTAGGATAATGGCAATAAAATTTTATACTATATTAAATTAACCTCAAAGTAAACTTAGAAATAATTCTGCCACTTTGGAGCAACAAAAGATGGTTTTTAGTAACATGTTACCACTCTATTATAAAGAAATCATTTCTCTCTGTTGATTTTACAGGATAAGAGAATGTGAAAAAAGTAAATGGTAATTATCAAATTATCTGTTTTATTCCCAAATATGTGTACCTGATTATTAACAATAATTTGATAATTTGAACAATGAAATGTGTATTTTATTTGTTTCTAAAGTTTAGTATTTTATATCTATTCTGTTCCTTTTAAAAATGTATTAAAGTCTTTTCACAATTTAATAAAGTATAATAATATCAGTTCAATAAATCACCAATCAGCAGTGAATGTAATTTATATTTATTTAGACTCTACTAATACCCTAATCCACTCAGCAAATGTGCCAGCCTAATTCCCAGTAAAGATTCAATAAACAAGAAAAAAGTCAATAAAATTGTATTTTGTAAACTGCCAACATGGTGAAAAGTTCTTTGAGGTGACAGACTGTAATCCTAGTTTTAAAATAAAACTGAAAAGTAGTTAGCACCAGATTGGCTTTGACAATTATAAATAATATATTGCCTTTAGGAGACATTAATAAGTTGACCGTATTAATAAGAGACTCCATTATGATCTTTCCTTCTTTATTCTTCCCACACCCAATTTCACAACGCTAGTTAAAATCAACTCTTCAAATGTCAAGAATGCACAGATGGGAGTTTAATCAAGCCCATTCTGAGCACATGGGTGCTCCTGGCTAATCTTATTTCAGTCACTTCACTAGGAAGGATATAATTCACTCAGTTGATTGACAAAAGGCTGTAGATTAAAGTAGCATCTAAGAGGTTATGCCAGCAATACAATTTTATCAAGTGTACAGATACATTTCAGTCGGACTTCTATAGAAACACAGTGACTAGTTACAGTAATATTTGTCATTTTATTTAGCAAATAAAAAGTAACCCTCTGATTCATTAATTGGGCTTCCTCATTAGTAAGAAATATTTTTTTAGAAATCTGATCAATTGATATTCTCTTGAGTATCAAGTAATAGAATTCTCTAAGATATGACCGGTCCAAAATCAGAGACATGGTGTGCAGCACCTGGTTGTCAGGAACCATTAGGAGTTCTGTTGACTTTTTAGCATTTTCAACTAGCCTCTACCAATTCTCCAAGTCTCCTCTTCTTCCATTCTCTAGCAAATGAGCTACCCATGTTAGACTTTTTTTAAATTCATATGTTACAGAGTACAGTAGAGGAAACTCTGGTGGAACATTATGGAGAAAGATCATTTTCCTCATACAAAGAAATATTCCACAACATAATATAATTTCATGTTAGAGTTCAGAATTTGAATAATAATAATAATAATAATAAATAATAAATTTTTATTTCTATCCCGCCCTTCTCCCGAAGGACTCAGGGCGGCTA
>JANHFO010005638.1:42621-57200 GCA_032468095.1 Pareas carinatus | reverse complement strand
AGAAAGAAAGAAAGAAAGAAAGAAAGAAAGAAAGAAAGAAAGAAAGAAAGAAAGAAAGAAAGAAAGAAAGAGGGAGGAATGGAGGGAAGGGAAAGGAAGGAAGGAAGAAAGGAAGGGAGAAAGGAAGGAAGGGAGAAAGAAAGAAAGATATAAAGAATGGTGCTTGATACACTTTCTATTCCTCCCTAGGATCTAATACTTGGACGTTTTCTGTCTCTGACCATGAGGTCTCCATTAGAGTATAATAGATAGTAATTCTTAGACCTGCCGTTCTTCTTGACTTTCCTTCCCTCTGTCTCAATGGCTCAATTATTCATTCTGCAGAATAAAGGCACCACTATCAGTTCCAGATGGGCTGGTACAAACAGCATCATTTCCCAGGTATGAGCACATACCCAGCATACTGCTCTGTCCTGGGGTGAGCCACGTGATGCAAAGTAAGAAAATAAGAAGACATAAGAAGACCAAAAAGAAAAAAAAATCCAAGGCATGTGCTAAGAAAAGCCAAAGAAAATATAGATAAATCTCATTTACACCAAAACATTTCTATCTGCTTCTCCATAGTTTTCTTCTTCCAAGTATATACATTCACCATGTCGTACACTGTATTTCTCTCTTCACAATACTCTCCTTTTGAAGATCTTATCAGTTCTATTTATTTATTTATTTATTATTTATTTATAGTCAAATTTATATAATGCCCTTCTCCCCAAAGGGATCCCGGGGGGGTGTACAGCTTATAAAATAGAAATATACAAATTACAAGTTTAAAACAGTTTAAAAGGAAAATATTTAAGATGGCTGAAAAATTTAGAATAACCCAATATTAAAACCAATTTAAAAACCAAATTTAAAATTTCTTTCTTTCTTTCTTTCTTTCTTTCTTTCTTTCTTTCTTTCTTTCTTTCTTTCTTTCTTTCTTTCTTTCTTTCTATAAAACTACCTCAACATCCTTCATTTATATTTGTCATTCACTCATATATTTATATAGCACTCGTACATTCTTTGCCTCTTTCTTTCTGTTTTACACAAGACTTTTAAGTATCCATTCAATGCACTTTATGATTTTATTGACATACCAAACTCATTCTTATTTGCAAATAACAAAGGGGCAGAAGGAAACTCAAACACACAGTCATTTTAACTTCATTTAAAATCAAAATTTATTCTTGGTGACTGACTGTATATTAAATGTTATCTTTTCCCCAACATTTGCACATCTTGAAGTTTATTCATTGCTTTTTCCTTCTTCTTTTCGTAAATATTCTCTAGTGGAAGTCTACTTACTATGTTTTTTTGAGTGTGTTATGCACTCACAAAAACACACACACACTAACTTGCAATCAGTCATTCCTCATTTTCTTCAGCTAACGTTGTCTTGGAGATGTTCATTTTGAGATCCACACTCTTCATTGCATGATGTCCTCTTAACATTCACTGCAAAGCATTTCTTATGTCCTGAATAAAAAAACCCTCAAGATGGTGTCCACAATGTACATAGAAAAACAACCAAAGCTTTGATCTCATTTGTTTTTTGTTGAACACTTTGTCCTGGAGGACCAGTCATCTCGTTGATTGGACTGATGGAACTGACAATACATTATAGTAACCAGTCAATAAAAATAGTTGCAATTGGCAGCAAACGTGCAACTCTTTGCAAAAAAGTTGGCAGGGAGATTTACCAGAGGAACAAACATTAGTGCAAAAACAATTGACCCAAAAAACTTGCTGTCTACTACAACAGATCCATCCCTGAATGGAAATGGAAATCTGAGTTGATAGCCCATCCATGCAGGCCTTTATATGCTTATTTGTACATGACAAAACGAATGTATGTTATGATTATGAATGCATCTCATGCTTATATGTACATGACAAGATGAATGTACTTTACGATTAGGAATGCATATTATCATTTTAATCACAGTTTGTTTATTGTATGCATGTAGGTATAGAGCATGTACATCAGAGGCAAATTCCTTGTGTGTCCAGACACACTTGGCCAATAAATTCTGATTCTGATTCTGATTCTGGCTTGCTGCTTATTCCCTCTATTGCATTATAATTTTTTCAGCAGAGTCAGCAAACATGTGGGAACCAATTCTATGGTGCTGTTATTGGTTGAAAGTGGGTAGGATGATGATGAGGAGGAAATGAGTGAGAGGCAGCCTGTATTTAAGTAGATGGTTCTACAGGGTAGCTGCTGTTATTGCAAAGCTCCAGTCACTGACTCAGCCATTGGAGACCAGGTTTTATATCTGCATCCAAAGATCCTTGTGGATGTGTGATCCTAAATTAGTGATGGCTAACCTTTTAGACACTGAGTGCCTGGATGAGTCGCAGCTAATGAGTCACGGCTTGTGATGACATCACCTGGTGCCGCTACTCTCTTTCTGAGCATGTGCATGGTCCCATGGTGTCATTAGCCGGCACCATTACTCTCTTTCTGAGCATACGCATGACCCCGTGACATCATCCCCTGATGCCATTACTCTCTTTGTGAGCATGTTCAGCTCTGGGGCGATGTCAGAGCGACTTGGCTCGCGTGCCAGCAAAGAGGGCTCTGTGTGCTTGCTGTGGCATACGTGCCATAGGTTTGCCATCACTGTCTTAAATAGAGTAACTGATAAAGACCTTTCTCAGATGCCTGCCTAGTAGATACACTTTTATTTAAAAAATGATTTCCTATAGAAAGTTAAGTTCCACAATGTAAAAATGTCTCCTGTTCCTACACACTTTGTTCAATTGTATCTTTCAGATGTGAAACAAATCTAGATGAATCTCTTCCACTTTACACGAGTCCTTTATTCACACTATAATGTAAAGATATTCATATAGGGAAAACTTTATGGAGCTTACTTATAGGTAGTGCTACTGAAGTAAACTCAGTTTCATGACTATATTAAATCCTTTTGATTTCAAATCGGCTAGCTTGAGCAGAGTTTCATCATCAGGGGTTAAACAATTTGGAACACTTGTGACGTGATTTAGTGTTCCTCATTCTTTATGTTTTCATACATACACACATCTTCATGAGAACTCTGAAGCTGGATCTGAAAAGCAGGCTTGGCCAAGTTACAGCTCACTCTTGGTGTTCTCTCAAGGCATAAACATTTTAAAGTTATCTGCTCTGCCTCTTTTGGCTCTAACTTCATCTAGTCAGGAGGATAGATGACTCATCTTAGCTTATTTTATTCTTGTGATTCCTTAACTTCCGTTCAGTATTTAGCCCAGAGTGTTATTTCTTATCTTCCACCTATGCTTATAGTTAAGTTGTCTGGCCATAGTGATATCTGTCTGAATTTTTTAAAAAAGAAAAGAAATGCAGTTTATGGTTATGTTCTCCCACCTTTTCTCTTTTTACAAGAGCATAGTTTTGTTGCATAAGAAGCCGAATGAGCTTGGCAAAATACTCACCCTGCTCCTTTTGTATCCGGGCAGATAAATAACATCCAGAATTGTTTTCTCCAGTTTGGCACCCTCCAGATGTGTTGGAATTGCAGCTCCCAGTATTGCCATCAAACATGACCTTTGACCATCCAGGGTGGGTGAAGTCACAACATTTCTGAAGGGTGTGAAAATCTGCTCAAGCGTAAAAAACTCATCTGGGAACGTAGCCACCCCTGCAATCTGTTTCTCTTCAGTGTATTCAAGCTATGGGTGATCTTGCTATCATCTCACAGGAAATCCATTTTTAAGCTCTGAAATTTCAAGTCATCTTGAAATTCTCCCATCACGCCAGGAAATATTTAAAGAGCATCATGGGAGTGGAATTGATTTGCAGTTCTATGTAACTAAAAATGCATGGTGTTTTGATTTAAGAAAGAAAAATAATGTATGGCTTTTTGAGAGCAAAACTTGGCAAAATAAAAACGTGCCACTCAGACAGTGGCTCAGAGGAATTGCATAGTTTAGACTGTAAAAGGTAATGCCCTGGGTTAAACTCATTAATTTGGACATTAAGAGCCTTTGCAATATGGCAATCTGATCTTATATTTGGGAAGACAGTTGCAGCAAAATATAAAAATATAATATATCTAAAAGTGTCAGGAGCCCATTGCATTTTCTGATAAAAGGAACACCTATTTAACAGAGTTATGTTGATCTGTTAAGCGGGAAGAATTTCTCAGACAGTTTCTAGATAAAAAGATTGTTGCCTTTTCACAGTACTATTCTCGGAATTGACTTTTTTCCAGTCAGCAAATAACACGTTTGAATGATGCCCATGTCAGCTGTGCTTTCTTCTCAGTTCACTGGATTTCTGCCATAGGAATTACATTCGTCATATTGAGAGGTGTTGTGAAAGACTGGATAAATATTAGAGAATAGTGATCAATGTAATAATAAAATCAGTGGCAGTTAATTCTTTAATCCTATAACAAATGCATGATTCCTGAAGAAATCTCTGGAATAATTTCCTTACCACAGTTAGAGTGCTTCTTGTTAAATATTGAGAAGTAAAAATAAGACCCACACAGTTCAAATGACTTGATAAAGTTTGGGAAAAACTAACTTTGGTCAATGTTTCAATTTTCTCTAGTTA
Organism: Pareas carinatus; assembly: GCA_032468095.1. NCBI lineage: Eukaryota > Metazoa > Chordata > Lepidosauria > Squamata > Pareidae > Pareas > Pareas carinatus. The sequence continues at coordinate 52,657 of JANHFO010005638.1, read as the reverse complement.
AGCATAAACCTACAATGCAAGAACAGTTCTCCTTTTTTGTTATTGCTTGTTTAATATATTGTTTAATATGTGGTTTTTTTAAACAATATTTATACATTTTTCAGTCGCCCATTTTCTCTGGCAAACTGATTGCAAATATTCGAAATAATAAAAAGAAATGCAATGCAAACATGGATCTCCAAAACAAAATAAACACAGTGAAAACATACATTCCAAATAAACCCAGTAATAGAAATGGTAAGTGGAAGTAAATGAATAAAATTTCACAACTGACAAGTCTGGATAGAAATGGATTTTGCCACATCTCAACATCAGTCAGTGGTATTCAATGCTACCCCTGTGACTTCTACTGCAATAATGTCCTACAATTTATTTGTCAGGTACATGAAAAGCTCTTTTTGTCATGTCTAATGTATTTGCTTAATGACTTACAAGGAGTGGTGAGGGTAGCCAGGAAAGATTTCCACCCATGCTGTCATCTGCCTGCTGTCTGAACTGCTACAGTCCAGGAACACTTTTATCAGATGACAAGTAGTTTGTCAAGAGAATGTCTCCATTCTAAATAGATTAAGTAGGATGCATGTTTGATTAGCTGTAGCAGTGGCCTGCTAGAGACAAAAGTGTGTACGTGTGTGTGTGTATGTACACACAGACATGTTGCCTGTGCATGCATCTCCCAGACTCAACAATTCTTATTAAGTCATCCACCATTTAGGAGGGAAACACTTAAGCATTTTGCAGCTTCAGGCTTCTCTTAAAAATGACTTGTTGGCTAGCAGAGGTTTCAGTGCCTAACCAGTACCCAGCTATGATGTTACCTAGTTGAATATTGAAATGTCTGCAAGACAAGATCAGAGAGCATGAAGAACTTGACAGTTTAGTCCTGAGCTACAGATATTCTCTCCTATTTTAATTATTATTCAAACTTCGTAAGGTAGTGTTCTTTCTGATCTGTCCATAGATGAGTGAGAATATATTTTAATTTAGTATGGATATTTAGTATGGATGTTTTAAAACAACAGATCATAGTAATTCTAATATAAAAGAAAAGCTATTCAGTTATCACTTTTGGAGTTTTTATGAGATTTTATGTATACATATGCCTTGCCAGAGATGTTGTAGTACTAACCATCTTAAACACTTGCAATCAGAAAAGGAAAAGTGTAAATTGATCTTTAATCTCAGTTTTATGGCAAACCCACTTGTCAGATTTAGTTTATATGGAGAAAACAATAACATATATTAAAACTACATAACTAACCAGCAAGGAGAGAAATAAAATACAGCAACTAAAGACACTGAGCTTGTCATTTGGAAAGCTAACTGCCCAGATTCGAGACTTGAACACCACACACAGTGGGTAAACAGGTACCACTTTGGTGGGAAGGCAACAGTGTTCTGTGCACCTTTGGTGCATAGTCATGCTGGCTACATGGCCACAGAAAATTCTTCAGACAATGCTGACTCCCTTGACTAAGAAATGGAGATGAGTACTGCCCCTAGAAAGACTGGGCAGGGAAAACCTTTACCTTTATCTCTACCTAACTTTATCTCACTTTATCTCAGAATCAGGAAGATAAAGTCAGTGTAATAAGTTCAAGTTTCATACTGACATAGTTATGAAACACTTTAGTAAGTTCTTTGCCTTCTTCACAAGGATTCATAAAGCTAAAATTTTATTCCTGATCTCCTTTGGGGAAAGCTGGGATAAAGACAAAGCCAACTTTTTGCAATTTAAAGGGGCCTGATAATTTTGTTTGGTGGTATTATTGATGTTGTTTTATTGCCAATCAATCAACCAGAATAGAGTTGTAAGGGACCTTGAAGGTCGTGTAGTTCAACCTTCTGCTCAAGCAAGAGACCTTATACCACTAATGGTGAACCTTTTAGAGGCCAAATGCCCGGACGAGTTGTGGCTAATGAGTTACAGCTCATGACATCATCACCTGGCACCGCTACTCCTTTCCAAGCATGCACATGGCCCCTATGCAGCTTGTGATGTCATTACCTGGCACCACTACTCCTTTCCGAGCACACTCATCACCCCTGGGGTGACTTGGCTCATGTGCCGATAGGGAGGACTCTGTGTGTCCACTGCGGCACTCATGCCATAGGCTCGCCATCATCTTTTTTCAAATAGGTGGCTGTCCAGTCTTTTCTTAAAAACCTCCAGTGATGAAGCACCTACATTTTTTGAAGGCAAGCTGTTCCACTGGTTAATTATTCTCATTGTTCTGAAGTTTCTCCTTGATTAGTTTCCATCCATTGTTTCTTGTCTTGTTTAGGCTAATCCTGTCTTTGTGGCAGCCCCTCAAAAACTGAAATACTGCTATCATGTCACTCCTAATCCTTCTTTTCTATAGGCTGCCCATACCCAATTCCTGCAACCGTTCTTCATATGTTTTTCTCTCCAGGGCTTAATCATCTTAGTTGCTCTTCTTTGCACGTCTTCCAAAGTCTCAACATCTTTTTTGTAATGTGATGACCAAAGCTGGATTCAGTATTCCAGGTGTGGTCTTACTAAGGTTTTATAAAGTGGTACTTTATGACACACATGGTTTTGATTCTATGTTCAAAGTGGCAAAGGTTGTCACTGCTGCAGTGTTATTTGTGTTGTGCAACTTTTCATTACCATCAGGAAAAACTCAGTTGGTGGAATCTTTCTTGATGCTTACTTTGGGAATAAATTGAATCTTGAAAAGCCAAACAAGTTACAGATCTGCAGGTTGATAATTGAACAGTAAAAAACAGGACCCACACAGATATCCCTCAGCCATCGCATCACTAAAACAGGGAAGAACACCACATTCCGTTCATGAGAATTTCAGGAAAAATATATTTTTCTTTGAGAGACATTTTGAACACAAATTCTCTTTTAAATGATTCAAAGAATAGAGGAAAAATGGAATTCTTCCAAAGAACTGAGCAGCAGCCATCCATCATTTTAATTTCTTCAAGAATATCTCTAGGGTATAGGGAATGCTGATTAAGCATTCTTGAAACTAGATTTGTCAACTTGTTGATATCATTCTTATTTCAATTTTTTAAAATAAAATTCAGCTTGGCACAAAGACAGGAATATCAAAATGCAGTGTTGCCACAGGTAACACACTACCTGTCCCTACTTATTGTTCTATGTGAACATCTATGAGGTTTTCAATATGGAGCTTTACAGATCTTGTTAAAGTAGATACCCTGAAAACCTTCTATGAAGCATAGTACAATCAAATTTAAGAGTTATACAAGTGACTCAAAATATACTTCAGAATATTTTGAAGAACGTACAGGCTTCAACTGTTCCAAATAACATTTTTAACCATTTGTAGAAACGAAGGGTATAGGCAGAGAGAAATCTGAGAAATGCTCCTCTATATGGACATTCTGCATATAACTTTCATATTTTTCAGCCAAAAAGAGAAAGAGTATGCTCCACAGGAGAACTGACAGAAAGCCCTGAGATAATCTTCCACTGCAACCTCCATGTTTCAAGTTTAGTTTTACTTTCAAACAAATTACATTAAGAAAGGAAATATGGAAAAGTTGTTCTATGCCATTGGACCAGTAGCACTGGGGAATGTCTGAATGCATTTTTAAAAAATGCAGGAAAAATACACTATAAGAATGATGCTAGAAAAATGCATGAACCATACATGGTGGCACAATGGTTAGAATGCAGTATTGCAGGCTAACTCTGCTCACAGCCAGGAGTTTGATCCTGACCAAGTACAAGGTTGATCTCAGTTTATTTTCTGGAGCCAGATTATTGAGGGCAATATGCTGGCATTGTAAACTACTCAGAGAGTGTTGTAAAGCATTATCGGGCGGTATATAAGTTTAAATGCTATTGCTATAAATGTGGAGTTTTCTGTAAGTTTCTAATGTACTAAATTTGAAACTAGATGTTGGGATTAAAAACATTTTTAACTAGCTCTATACGAGGGATGGACATCTTATTTTTGATTTGGTAAAGTGTTTAGATAGCTGGTTTGATGTAGTGGTTAAAGACACCAGGTTATAAAACTTGAAGACTATGAGTTGTAGTCCTACCTTAAACACAAAGCCAGTTGGGTGACTTTGGGTTCATCACTTTCTTTCATCGTTTGTATCTTACAAGAGTAAATTATTTCCAAACATGTTGCCTAGAAAACTGCAGGGACTTATCCAGGCAGTCACCAGGAATCAAGACTAACACACTCCTCCCCTCCCATGAAAAGGGGGTGGATGATTCTAAACACTCAGTGGTTTTGAGACATGAATGGGGACCTTGAATAAAAACAGCAGTATTTCCTGGTACTCTTAAATAAACTTTCAAAAACAATTTAATGGTCTTCCCAGCTGCAAAATTCAACTATTATGAATTATTATCTGCATATGTTCTTCTCTGGCTTTCTGTTGCCCTCTTGAGAGGCTCATTCTAAATAAAAACAAGAAGAAAGAAAAAGATTGTCTTCCGTCTTCCAAAGAGTGGAAAGGAATTCAAAATGGGCTCCACTGACTGTTATCATTTTGAACTGGTAAATTATAAATAACACAGAGTGTTAGAGGAGGCAAATGAAAAGTGTTGTGTTTATTATTCAGCATGATTTAAGAATACAACAGTAAGAAATCTGGTTTTCAATGAAGCTGACTTGCCTAACTTCTCGACCACACAAGGAGAAATTCCAGACTTGCATAAAGATTGAAGACTAAATGTGCCTCTTCCTGGAATATATTTAAGAAAACTAATCTCTACTGAAAGTCAATGAATTTAATTTAAGATAAATTATAGTATAGGAGAATCTCTGTGATTTTTGCCATTGGTGACCCTGGAAACCACAATTTCAGTCAGACTTACTTATTTATTCCATTGTGCAAGGATCTCTGTGCTCAGATGGATTTTTTAAAAAAAATACATAGCATTTCTCATTAGTTTCAAGGAAGTATTTGCCCAAATGTCCAAAAATATGGCATAGGTTTGTTCCCCTCAACTGGAATAATGGAAATATGTTCCACAAGGACAAACCCAATTTTTGCATTGTAGTTCCTAGCTTAAGAAGAGATTGTTGCCTTTCCCTGCCTCTTTAGGTTTCGTTTACGTAATGAATGAACCCACATTACAATGATGGCTTCTCACACCAATCAATCAGATATACATTTCAAGGCCCTTGAGACCAGAGGATAGAATCCCATCTCTATTTCCAGAACCACAAAGAGAGAAAGAGGGAGGGAGAAAACACACCAAAAAGAGAGAAAAGGATGTGTTGCATCAGTGAACCACATCCTAGGGTTCAATGAAATGCAGAAATGCTACTCAGCACAAGCCAAGTACCCAAACTATAATTCTATTACAATTGCAAACCACAAAAAGGGTGGGAGAGAAGCAAGGAACACCCTAACTCATAGAGGAAGAAAGAGGAAGATATAAGGGGGCCAAAGTATTGTATGGAGATTTTAAAATGCTATTTAAAAATCTGTTTCTCTTCCAGAACTAGATATGGTAGACTAACAATCAACACCAGGGAAGTTGGGCTTCCGTTTCCTCTCCTATTTTTCTTAACTGTGACTGGATTTCATCTCATTTATCAGAAGGAAAGGTCTGCAAGCTTTATTTACATGGTACAGGAAGATTATAAATAGCTGAGTTTGGAACAGGGTTCCTGACGCAGCATTACAAGAATGACAACAATAACAATCCAGGCAACCAGCTCACTTTTCTATTGGGTAGCACATTGTGGCCATTTACTAAGCATGACCTCATCGCCGATAAAGGCAAAGAATGTTGAGTTTTGGTCCCTAAATAACATTTTGCTCCAGTGTGATGCTCCAATTAGCTGCTTCTTTTGTCGTTTTTCAACTTCAAATAAGGTGTACTGGCCCGAGTAAATGAATCTGAAACCCTGCAATGTAAGAGAGTTTTAGAATCAGGGATGTTCCAAAGTGCTCTGAAGTGTTAGAGTAAGATCAGAGTCTGATCTTACCAGGCACTATATGTTTCCATCTAAATATTTTCAATCTTTCACATGAGAAATTATATTCAAATCATATTGAATTAAATCCATGCTGAGTAAATCTGTGTTGAGTTTAAACATACTTGGGACATGCATATGTCCACCATCTGACAAAAATGAAAATAAAAAATTAGCAACTTAATCAACTGCTAACCCAATCAGATCCTCTTAGCAGAATTTCTGAGATTGCACGGTAACAGAATTGTCATTTTGGAACACAGAATCTCACTCGCTTTCTCCAGCAATGGTCTTGCATTTCATAAGGTACCAGGAGAATTACTGGCAAAGCTTCACAGTATCTCTAGTTCCTTCCATGTTTGGCCCAGCAAAGAGAGAAAAATAAAGGCTGAGCCCTGTTTCGAACAAAACATTCAGGTTCTGCTCGTTGTTGCCTCACACCACAAGATTGACTATGTGTCTGAATGGTTGAACAATTGACAACTTCACATCTCAACCAACAAATACTCTGTCTTACACATTGGTAAAAAAAATCAGAACACTAAATACAAACTGGGTGGACACGACCTCAAAATCAATCGTAGGTCAAGGACCTAGGAGTACTCATCTCAAAAGATCTAAGCCCCAGAGCTCACTGTGACAGCATTGCCAAAAAGGCATTAAGAGTTGTTAACCTAATTTTGTGAAGCTTCTTTTCAAGTAATATGGAACTGCAAACCAGGGCATATAAAACCTTCGCCAGACCAATTCTTGAATATAGCTCATCTGCCTGGAATCTGCATCATATAATGGACATTAATACAATTGAATGAGTTCAGAGGTATTTTACGAGAAGAGTACTCCATTCCTCAGGCCGCAATAGAATACCTTTTGCCACCAGGTTTAAAATTCTGGACCTAGACAACTCAGAGCTACGCTGCCTAAGGTCTGACCTAAGATTAGTACACAAAATTGTCTGCTACAATGTTCTACCTATCAATGATTAGTTCAGTTTCAACCACAATAACACCGGCTAACAACAGATACATACTCAAAGTGAACTGCTCCAGACTCAATTGCAGAAAATATGACTTTTGCAACAGTGTGGTCAATGCCGAGAACTCACTACCTGATGCTGTGATTACATCCTCAAACCCCCAAATCTTTAACCTTAAACTGTCTACCATGGACCTCACTCCATTCCTAAGAGGTCTATAAGGGGGCATGCATAAGCGCACCAGCGTGCCTACTGTCCCTGCCCTACTGTCCCCATTTATTCTGGAAGTTGAAGTCCACAAGCCTTAAAGGGACCAAGGTTGGAGACCTCTGAATTAGAAAACATCAGGAATCCTTAAAGAATTCATTTATTATTATGCATATGCTTATACCTGTCTATACCTACATCTTTATATAGTATGTTCCTATTTATACTTGTTTTTCTCATATATGCTTGACTAAATAAATATTATCATTATTGTTAAGATGAGTGGCATATAAATTTGATATATATGTAAGGACAATCATGCAAACAGTCTCTTGGAGCTGACATTGGTTAGCCTCCTGCAGCCACTCAGGAGTTGTATTTAGTGAGTTCTATAATAAGCAGCCTGGTTTACTATTCATTCTGTAACCCACATTGTTTTTCCTAAAAAAAAGACTAAGTGAAGCTGGACAGTTGAATCATTTTCAACCTGGCTTTTAAAATTATTATTACTTGACAGGTCAGAAGAGGATATTTTAACTCAGGTTAAATTAATGAACTGCTGTGGGTTAAAACTATTTATCTTTAACTTTGCAGTTGACTTTGGACCATATTTACTCCACTTATGATCCATGGAACATGGGATATGATTGTATGCAGAAGCATATTAGTATATGGACAGATTTTGTCTTGTCTAGCTTGAAGTTTTTTAAATCAAAAGTGTATGCTTCCTCAAGCAAAGGTGTCAGAAAGTTAGCAACTGAATTGCAATATTTCCTAGAATTCTATCCTAACCTTTTAACTTTCACAACCATATAAATGAATAGCACAGCAGTAAAATAATAGTATAAGCATTTGCAACCCGCCCCCCCAAAGCATAAGTCTTCATTTGGGTGCATACGATTCCATTTTCCTCTTTGGCCCTCCTTATATCTGCGCTTCATAAAGTGAGTATACAACCAACACAGAAATGTAAGGGTACAACAAAATTGTATGGCTTCTATGTTCTGTTGTCAGTGTCCAAGAGTTGTAGGTGGATATTTTCAATGCTTGCACCTTCTAAAACTTTCCATAAGAGACTTAAAACACAGGGAAGATCAATGTACACAGGAGTCAGACCTACACATTTTCCCCTCTGCAATAAAAGTAGTATTGTGCAAAATCAAGGCAGATCTAGAGATCTAACCTCACCCCCTTCTTTCATATGAGGGCTGCTTCATGGAGATTCTAACACTGATAAAAACTGTACACACTATTCAAAGTCACAATTGTACCAGTCCACATACCATTCACAGTCAAATGTAAAGAAGGTTTTTGGCAGGTCCTTTATTACCAAGTGAAATAATATCCTCCACTTATCTCATGTCAAAACCTGTAAAAGAAATCATTTGGAGTGAGTCAATAAGAATTGTAGATAAGCCAAGAACAGACAGATAGATTTAGATGTACTATTTTTTCTTTTATCTGAAAATGATTGATGTACTTATAAAATGTTCCATGCTTTTCACTTAATTATTAAGAGTCCAACAATAAAAATAATGATTGGAGACTTCCATTATGTGGTAATATATTTGACTAAAGTTGACTAGGAGTAATCCATCTGACATTCCATCCAAGGAGCCCTGAATTATTGTGAAATGTCTGTCTTCTGTGGTTGGAAATCCTGCAAACATGTACAACGAAATTATATTAGTTAGCATTTAGGTGACAAATGGTTCCATTTAAACTGTTAAACTTAGATCAGAAAAGAAAAAAATACTCTATTGCAAAGGAAATGGTGAAGCAAGGTTCAACTTAAAAACTCAAAAGATAAAAGTTACTCAGTCACTTTGGATTTAATGTTACTTTCATTTACATTAGAAGAATATAAGTAAGGTGCTGTAGGGACATGGGAAATATGTTTTTTAGAGCATCAAATTATTTAGCTCAACAGTTTCTGGCAGCAACAGGACTTTCTCCAGGTGAGATTCAACTTGCCTTCTAAAAATCAAGAGGGATTTACTCCAAGGAAATCACTTGTAAATTTGAAATCTGGGTTGCTTGAATGTATTAGAAAGACAAAGAGCCATGCAGCCTTTTAACAATCGTTTTCTCACTGTGGGATTTCATAGCTAGAAGTTTCTCAATAGATCCCAGTTCAACCTATTGCTGAAGATCTTCAATACCCATGCCGCCCCCCCCCGTTTTTAATTAAATTAATTTCTTGTAGTGAATGGGCAGGCAAGCCCCTACTGCACATTTCCTGAGAGCCAGTAGCATCTGACTTTCACATTGACCAAGGCATGATTTGGGATTAAGTAATTAGGGATTTTTTCCCCCATACCCTTATTTTCTTCTAGAGAGAAAAACAGTTTCTCTTTTTAAAACAAAAGCAGAAGTTTGTTCTATCACCCCAGAAGCCTCAGAGTTAATTGACTTAAATCCTCAAGAATCTGTAGAAGCCCAGAAAGAATTGAGATAGAAAGGTATCTGTTTCAAGAAAGTGGCTATTTCTGAAAAAAAATAGTTTAAAACAATCTAGGCACAAATATTGTGTAAAATTTGAATTTTGATTTTTTGCATTTAAGTTAATATTCTGTGTCTACTATTCGTTCTCTCAGAAACTGTGTATTTTATATTCTCTCTTTTCATCTTTCTTGCTCTTCCTTCCCCCTTCTCCCTCTCTCCTTCTGTCCTCTGACTGATTTTATGTTTTAATAAGGTTTAACTTTATTCATCTCTTGTAAAATAGATATAATCTTCACTAAAGGGAAAAGAGGTGATATTCTTTCTTTCATTTCTTTTAATTCACCATATAATAACACATGGTATAGGAGCCTAATCTTGCATATACAAGGACCTGGATATCTACAGGACCGCATTCTACCAGCAAATACCTCCCACCGACCCGTCTGCTCCCACAGAGAGGGCC
>JANHFO010005638.1:29268-42521 GCA_032468095.1 Pareas carinatus | reverse complement strand
AGACACATCTATTCACCCAAGCTGGACTGGCCTAGTCCGGCCCCTACTTCCTCCCGCTTTTTAGCCACTGTTTTTATCATTTTAAAATGATTTTAATTTGGTTTTAAGTTGGTCTTATATTTGGTTTTTATTTAATACAGCCTCCTAATATTTTCTTTTAATATATTTTAATGTGTGTGATTGTGTTATTTCAATTTGTACACCGCCCTGAGTCCATGAGGAGAAGGGCGGTATAAAAATCTAATAATAAATAAATAAATACAACAGGTGTATTGAGATGGACTTCCTGTGACTGTCACTAGTAGATTGGTGATGGTAATAAAAACTACCAAGCTGCACACCAAAAACCAACTGTAGCAATAGACCCAAAGATCTTTGGCAAGAAGTACTTTGAGACTTCTGTATTTTCAATTTATATGTTCAAGTCTGCCTCTATACTGCCAATTTTTAATTGCTACAGAAAGCATTATAAAAACAGAGTTCTAAAGTAAAGAAAGTTTTCCTTGAGCAGTGTATTAAATTCCAAATTATTTAAGGATTAATTATTTTGTTGTTATTCATGATTTTTTAATAAGCACCAAATACCCATCCAAATATTTTTTACAGAAATGTCTATTATCCAATTTACCCATAATGTGTTCATCAAAACATTTTGTTTTTGAAATTTTAAACAGAATAATGAATGTTGTACCATGTTGTTCATTACTGGACATCTATACAACCATGGATTCTGTTTTGATGGATTATGCTACTGTGCTCCTATTGAAACATGTGGCAAGCATATAACAAGCAGGTAATCAAAATTATTTCTACCACACAATGTTGCATTTGAAACATACAATTTGAAGGTAACTCACCACACCCTTGCTATTCACATGAAGCCAGTGTAAAATTCTTATGCTTTTTTACAAAGCTATTTTTGGCTTGCATTCTTCAGCAAATAATTCGTACCTTTATAAAAGCTGTCCAAAACATGCAGAATTCCAATTAACATACTTTCAAAGACAATTGTTAGTATTATTATTTGAAGTTATATGTCACCTGACTCCCAGTGAGTCTGGACAGCTCACAAATTATTTAAAATATTTTTTAAAAGACACTAAAAATGACAAGAGGCCACACAAATGATAAAGAATTTAACTTTAAAAGAGACAGTTTGATAGTCACCTACTTAGTCTATTTTAAAAACTAGCATGCAATTTTGATAATTAATTCTTTCAATAGTTCTTCTTCTCACCTCACCAATTTCAGCACCTCTTCCAACTTTGAGAGTAATCCTTTTGGAATTTCTTATCAAAATGCTCTCAATAGTAGCAAAGACAAATTATCCTGTGGTTATATGTATATAATTCCATTTTCCATTATAACGTTTCTTAAACAATCTAACCCCTATTTTTCCTATAAAATAAAATTTCCAACTATGTCATGCAGATTAAATGCATTGTCTGTAACCTGAGAGAACAGTGAATAGCCTAAAGAAAAAGTAGTTCATACTTAGTTCAGATATGCAGGCGTATAGCTTTCACTGAAAAATTTACATTGTTCTCTCCCAGTAATTCATAACAATGCTTTGAAGAGGATTGCAATAAATTCTTCTTCTAAACAAAACCATATTTTATGGCTTCCTTATGATAGAACCAGAGCATAAACCATCTAAATTGACCAAAAGTACTTTCAAATTGTGGATTATCAGATGTTTCTGAAGTATATTGAATGGAACTTTTTTCCCTAGAAGCTTGTACTACTTGACAATATTCAGGTGAAATAAGTGTCTCTTTTATTACTTTAGTGAAAATAAAGTACACCGTAGAATATTTTTATCAATCTACCGGATAAAAATAAATATCACATTTTAAGGAGAGTCTTGTAACTCAGTATCTAGATACTTTTCAGATATTATTTTCTTTTAGCAACTCAAAGACAATAAAAAATGAACTACAGAAAACAGCCCCATGGCTGTGCTACTGAAATCTAAGGATTTGTAGTTCAATACATTGGGCGATGGTAAAGGATACATTATCAGAAAAAAATAGCCTGATTTGCTTGATTTTTGCTTAATTATACAAACTCAGCCAATTGTGATTTATTTAGTGAATTATTATTAAACAAGCCCTGGTTAGTATACGGACCATTACAGATCTCCTGGTCTTCCGTCGGGCTTTAAAGACTCTTTTATTCACCCAAGCCGGACTGTCCTGATCCCCCCTTTTACATTCTATATTTTAATTTGGTTTTAAATTCAAATTTTATATGTATTTCTAATGAGGCCAGTATATTTAATGTTTTTAAAGGGTTTTAATTATGGTATGTTTGTATTTTTAATTTCTGGCTGTACACCGCCCCGAGTCCTTCGGGAGAGGGGCGGTACAAAAGTTTGAATAAAGATAAAGATAAAGAAGTACCTGAATCCAGCTGTGAGGTTCAGCATGCTACTGTAGCCACTGCTACAACAAAATAACCCCCAGAAAAGGTTTATTGGAAGGAAGTACCTGGTGGGTCTACACAGAGTTCAGATAACTAGATGGCCATGACGTTTAGCCAGCCATAAAAATGCACAGGGAAGCATTATAAATACATTTTCGCTAGAATGGCCTAGGCATTCACATCTAATGATAAGCTGATGAATAATTTGCTCTCAGTTCATCAGATCTAGTTCACATTTGCCTTCGCTCTGCTTGTTCTGATGAAAAAGGTGGGGTGGATGGAAATATTTTTCATCCAAGCAGTCTTTAAGCACCAAGAAGACAGGACATTATTAAAACTTGCTGCACCCCAGAGAATCAGGGAAGGGGCTCTTGAGATATTTACACAAATCTCTTTTCATCAAAAAGCTGATGAAAATTTAGTTTTGAGAAACTGATGACAGATCCATTAAATGGGATCTCCGCTTTGATTTTGTTAACAGCATGTTCACTCCTAGCCCATTTTTTTTCAATGGCATGTGTAAACCTCAAGTTAAGCCATCTGTTTTCCTGTTTAACTAACCAAATGACGTCATGTGTCACAAGAGGCCACGATCCTAACCCTTTCAGGATAAAGGGGTATCGCCTTCTTGATTGAAATTACCCTGTTCGAAAGGCAGGAAGATGGTTTCCTGTGGGTTTGCCCTTGACTCCATAAAGCTGATTGCTAAGAAAACTTGGCAGGCAGATTCTGTGATTATAACTGACAAATGAATCCATCAATTGCACTGGGACTAGAGGTCAGGCAGGGACAGCATGAAGGAATAAAATGCCGCCCTTCATTTAAGGGGATTAACATGTCAGATAGAAATTGGAATGAGGTAAAAAAAAATCCCCAGGATTCAGCATGCAACAACCCCCAGTGAGCCCTCATACTAAAATCAGGCTTTTCTTCACAAGCATGTTGAACCAAGGATCCTGCAATGAGTGATGGATCACCATCCTTTTCACTTCCAAACCATCCTCGTCTTCAATCCTCTTTTCACCCCTTTGGCAACAAATGAATCCCAAACCCTTCAACGTGGCTCTGAAGCTCTCAGCCCATTCAGCTAATCTTTGTTCTAACCAAGCTATCCAGTTGGTCAGCTCTGAAAACACCAGCCTATTATTTCTACCCAGAGCTCTATAAAACAAAGAGAATTTCCCCCCAAAAGCTTATGGTCACCGTACTATAGGTAGTCCTTGACTTACAATGGTTCATTTAGTGACCATTCAAAATTACGGCAGCATTGAAACTGACAAGACTATTTTTTACACTTATGACCATTGCATTATCTCAATGGTCACATGATAAAAATCCAGACACTTGGCACTGACTCACGTTTATGACGGTTGCAGTGTCCTGGAGTCGTGTAATCACCTTTTCTGACTTTCTGACAAACAGAGTCAATGGGGAAGCCAGATTCATTTAACAACTGTGATACTAACTTAACAATTGCAGTGATTCACTTAACTCTGGCAAGAAGGTCGCAAAATAGGGCCAAATCCAGTTCTGTCTCGCTTATCTACAGAGATTTTGGGCTCAACCGTGGTTGCAAATTAAGGATTACCTGTACGCATTTCTAATAAAGCATTTTATCCCAGTCAATCTTCATTAATTAAGCAAACAAACAAGGAAAGTTAAATTCTACAGTTTTCCCTTAAGGTAGGCTGAGGAAATGGATCGGGCAATTGATAAGCAGCTTATTCAATGAGAAACAAACTCTCACAGAAAAGGCAATAGCTGGAATGCTGTTATCATCTGTTACTGAATTGTGGAGGGAAAAATACAGCTGAATTCGAGAAAGCGGTTAGATCAGTGATAACTTCCTATTGCTGAGTTGTGGTTGATATATCATTTGCTTGATCCTGGAAGTTAGCATATGCAAAATCAAAGTAATGGTTCTGAAGTATGCACTAGGGCCACCGTATAGTAAAAGAGTGATTTAAATGTACATATCACACTGGCTAATGTTATACATACATTCTTCTATGTTTGGTCGATTTCTTATTAATCTGGATGTTCCCATCTTATGGTTTATCATACACATACATAATAAAGTATCCATAAGGCCATGGCTAGATACAACAGAAATGTTGGAATAGACATTTCCACATATCTCCAGGAAAAGGGAAAGAGGGGAAAGTGTAGGGTAAAGGAGAGAAGAAAAAACGAGTGGAACAGTGGCCTAGAAGTGGAGCTATTGCCTCACCATCAGAAGGGCCTGTGACTTCAATCCAAGGTAGTGGCAGATATTTCTCTCTCTGGGCGTAATGAACAACAGTTTGTCAATTATAGCCAATATATAAGTATAGAGCATGTACATCAGAGACAAATTCCTTGTGTATCCAGACACACTAATTCTAATTCTAATTGTCTGCTGGGAACACTGTGTAGGCATCAGGAAAGGCATCCAGCAAGTAAATGCTTCAGCTCCACTCAGTCATTCCGACTCCACCCTGATGCAAGGGATTACAGGATCATTAAAAGAAAAAAAGGAAGGGAGAGGGAGAAGTAAAGGAAAAGCATTTATTTCCAATTCCTTTTGGTGCAGTAGAATAAGGTAATAGCATACAAACTCAACTTTTTAGTTTTACATAATAATACATTATAATACATAATACATTAGCCATTTCAATAACAAAAAACCTATCTAATCAGCAAAACCCAAAATCAAAGTTTTATTTTTTCCCCAACCTCAAGCAAAAAAGCCAAAGGCGGTTTTCAAGTAGAAACAAAACCAACCGTATTCTTTTCTTGAATCAAAGCAGTCTATTTAGCCATCTCTGCTATCAATTTAGCCATCAACTTTTCAGCCATTCGTTCATTCTGGGAATCAAAGCAACTTTCCATTGAAACTTACTTATCAGAGGTGCCCTTTCCATGGAGTTGTATGTAGACACAGCCATGCATTAAGATCTTTGTGATAGGGTTCAACGACTGATAAAGAAGATAGCAACGGTTTCATTAAAGCTTATGAAAACTGTTTTAAGTGGCAGCCATTCATCCTGGCCACAGATCAAAATACTGGATCACTGATGGTTACCCATGAAACCTTATATAGTAGGGAGATCAGAATGCCAGAGTCTACCTCCACTCTACCTGCACTTCCCAAATTAATGGGGAGGCTCTTCTCTCTATCCCAGCAAAAGCTGATGTCAGACTGGTTGAGATTAATGAGAGGCTTTTCTGCACCAGTTTTGAACCTCCCACATAGGTTGCTTTGTGTTGTCTGGTTGATAATACATCTCTGTCCTTCAGATGGGCTTTTAATTAGCCTCACTGTTTTTCTAATTCATCCTCTTATTTGTGGTTTTCTTTTAATGTGTGGCATGCTATTTATCTCCATTGCTTGCTTGTTATTTGATTGATTATTTTACACTGGGGGCACCTTAAGCATTCGACTTTTCTGTGCAAGGGAGGAATATATGCTTTGTTAAATAAATATTGAATTAAGTTATGATGCGATAGGGAGGATTTGAAAATGGTTGGCTCCACTTTGTTTTCTAGGAAACTTTCAAAGCTTGCAATTGTGGTTAGCTTTGGTTGGCACAGATTTCTGCAAGTCTGCGCTGTCCTCAAAATTGAAAAAAAAGATCTCATGGTCTAAAGGAAAAAGGCACCCTTTCCTTCTCTTTTGCTTTTTCAGCAAACTCAATTTTTGAAATAAGCTAATTCTTATATCATTATTATTAATTCCAGTACCACTGGGTATTATATTGTTCTTGTTCCTGAATCAGCTCAGAATTGTGCACAAGAAAGAATAAAAAGAATACATGAGACAATAAGAACCATATAAAATCAGGAATTAAAGCAGTTGCTTTTTTTAAAAAAAAGGCTAAAACGT
Source organism: Pareas carinatus (assembly GCA_032468095.1). Classification (NCBI taxonomy): domain Eukaryota; kingdom Metazoa; phylum Chordata; class Lepidosauria; order Squamata; family Pareidae; genus Pareas; species Pareas carinatus. The sequence goes on along the minus strand of JANHFO010005638.1, from coordinate 36,232 downwards.
TTTCTCTCAAATTGTGGACTTTGATTCACTGGGGGAACCATGGCTCAAGGAGCCTGTAGTTCAGCTTGGAGTACAAAAGGATGCAAACTACACAGATGACTTTTCCTCTGGCACAAGTGCTTACCAAAAGATATTTCATTGCCAGAGATGTTTGCAAGGTGTGGTCAAAAGGTCAAGAAGACAAGCACAACAGTGGGATCAAATCTCTACCAGGTTTTTATCTGCATTGCAACCTATAGCCTGGAGTCAGATGAGGATAGGGAAATATTGATCTAGTCTAGAAGGGGGGTTCTAGACAGGAACAACTCCAGCCAGTTTTGATTGACTTTTCCTCTTTTCTTCTGGCCAGTGCTGATTTTTATGGCTCTCCAATACACCGATTAGTATACACAATAGATACATGATTTTCCCCGCCACTGCATACACCCTGCCTTGGGCATGACTTCGGAGGAAAATGTTTTCATCCCATAATCAGCATCCTCTCCTCTCCTCTCCTCTCCTCTCTCCCCCTCGCTTTCTCTCTCTCCAGAACTATCTCATCAGGATTATGCATGAGACAATAAAAACCATACAAAATCAGGAATTAAAACAGTCAATTTTAAGGTTTCCTTTTAGTACCTTCTTAATATGTTCCTTGATCCATTGATGTTGATACCTTCAGTTTCAGTGTCCAGGCAACCAGTTTGGCCAGGACAGTCTCAGTGTATTTACAGGTGCAATTCAAGGTGCTGGTAGTTACCTTTAAAACCCTTCATGGTTTTGGACCGGACTGCTGATAGGGCTGTCTCTCCCAAATTGTTTCTACCTATCCCTCCCAATTGGCAGGAGGGGCATGCTGCGAATGCCATCAGCTAAGAAACGTTGCCTGGTATGGCACAAAAGAACATTTTCTGCCATGGGGCCTCCTTGGGAACAACTGAGATCAGACTGGCCCTTTTGTAAGACCCTGAAAACTTGGTTTTATACATGGTCTGGAGCTCCAAAAAGTGTAATAAGTCCTCTGTGACTTTGTGTTAATATAAATATTGTTATTTTTTCTTACAATAGTTCTGAGTTACCAACTGACTAGCCTGACATTAGTAAGACCCTGGGGCAGCTATTGGAAAAGTGTTCCTTTTCATCATGCACTGTCATTTCCTTACATTCATCACAAACATGGACTTCTCTTGTAGAGTCTTCAGAAAGTCATATTCAACAATTAGCAAGCAGGGTCTGCCCTCCTTCCCTTGATGTGTTGCACAGAGTACTTTGCCCAAATATCTCTTTGCTACTCCCACTGTTTATCTCTTTACGAAAAACTCAATGCCTATGCCTAAATTCAAGGCAGACCATCTATAACAGAACTTCTCAGTTGATGCTGTAAGTAGACAATGTGACACAAAGTCCTGGAATTGATGGCAACTCATGCATCTTGCTTTCAGGTTGCAAGAACTGCTGGTCTCTTGTAAACAAAATTGCCATCTCTCTTTCTCTCCCTCCCTCTCCCTCTCCCTCTCCCTCTCCCTCTCCCTCTCCCCGTCCCTCTCCCTCCCTCTCTCTCCCTCTCCCTCCTTCTCTCCCTCTCTTTCTGTAACAAGCAAGGAAGATAAAGAACTTGTGGGGCAAAAGTATGCAGTGGTAGGATAGAATATGTCCAGGGTAGAGAAAGAAGAGCTGCATTCACACCACACCACTGATCTCTGTGTTCTTCATACCAATAATTATAGGCTGACTTGATGCCAGCGACCCCTGAATATACTATATGTAATGCTATCTTTCTTGTTATATACTATTACCATGAATAAAATACAAATTCATTTAAAACATTTCTGAATTCATAGTAGCTTTTAATCAGTATGTTTTATTTTAGTCAGCACATACTGAAAGTACAGCTAGCTTTAATTTTTTTTAACACTCAGTTTTCCTCAGGTATTTTAAGATTTAAATTAAATCCAAGATTAATTAAATGTTAAATTTGTTTGCTGATTCTATTGTTGGCACTGTTCATTAAAATATACTATCTATATTAAGTTCTCAAACCTCTTTGAGGGGTGGGCTACCACAGAAAAATTAAAACTTGAGGTCAAAATGTCCTGAGAAAAGCAAACAGAGTCACAACCTCTTTATCCACCATAAGGGCGAAGGCAGGATAGGCACAAAGCATCAATCTGCATTCAGATTGTAGTATTATTTTGCTCCAACCTTTGATAAGAATTTCCTTAGACTTCTGGGTTTAATTTGAGCATTATGTTTTAAGAAAGTTAGTTCAAGGGTAAGGCACAATGGCAAAAAATATTTTGAAAAAGGTTAAAAAAAGAATATCCGTTTTTGAAAATGGTAAAATAAGTAATATCTCTCCCCTTAATCTCTCCCTCTTCCAACCCCCTAACTTTAGCTGAGCCATATAATTGAATTGCTGCAGACTTCGTCTCAAGTCAGTGTTACTGGATGCCATCTGTGGTACGGTCGATGTAATCCACAATTTACTGAAGATGAGAGAGCTAAACTGGAGTGCATTACTGAAGCCAAGGTGGGAGAGGACGGGAAGTGCCTCTGGTCAACAAAAGTCCACTTGAGCTTTTGGTATTGCAGCAATCACAACTCCACCTGGACAGAGCAGAGCTTGACTATCAGGAGACCCTGATGGCTATTTGAAGCCCTATTCTGTGGTGGTTTTTGCCATGAAGACCTATGTGCGCAGTTCAGCTCATTGGACAAGCTGGGGATGCTTCTGTTGTGACATCTTGATATATTCTCGGGTTCTTTTTCATTTATTTCTCTTCTATTTACATTCCTTTTATGCTTTTCCTTTTTATTATTGTATGTCACCTAGAGTAGCCCACCACGGCGAGATAGGCAGCAAATAAATTTAGTAGATAAATAAATCAATCTTCCCAGCTACTACACACATACAGTACATACAGATAGTCCTTGCTTAGCCGTAGGAATTGGGATCGGCAACTCTATCCCCAAGCGATGCAGTTGTAAAACCCAGCATCACATGACTGCGCCAACTTAGCATGACAATTGCAGCACTTTCCATTCTTTAATCAAAGAAATCAATTTGGCCTTCTCAGCAGCTTTGGTCAATTTCACTATCCATTCTCATGTGGTGGGTAGTGCTGAACTTTTCCATCTTTGTGCATATGGTGATCTCACCACAGTATACATAGAAATAATCTTGATTATCCAAGAGACAAAATTAGATCAGACTTTCCTCGTCTGATGAGATCTGTGAAAGAAGGCAAGTAAATAAATAGGAGCAACATGAAGTTTCATTAACCATGTTAATATTGAATAAGACACAATTGGCTAAGGTCATCCGTTGTGCATAAACTATGATACACAATCCACCATACCTATGCTCACAGGGTAAATTGAGCCCATATCATACTAAATGAAAGAAAGTGTTGAATGTAACACCATAGGCTTTGGTTGAAGATCTAATACTCTTCAGATTCCTGGGCTCAGAACTAAAACAATATTCACACATTCTGGTGAGAGAGAATTTCTCTGAGGATGGGCCCCAGCATGAGTCTGAAAGCTCAGAAGACTAAACCCTGGTCCCAGTGACTGATCCAGATTCCATCCTAAAAAGTATTATTGCCTGGAGCTTGACACCATCAGTATCATTAGGGTTTTGCTCACTCAATTGATCAACAGTATCTTCTTAGAAAATTTCAATGTCCAGTCCAGAGAGGTTCAGGAATTCATACCTTCTGTGAAGGCCCAAGTCAACTAGAAGCTGGCACTATGCATACAAGTGTTAGATTTGGTATTTTATTCTGGTAGAGTTGGAGATCAGAAGGTGGAGGATTCCCATCTGACTTAAATGTCAGATATATCACTCTATAGTTTTAGAATTGACAGATAATATAAAGCTCTGCATGGGTAGAGAACCAGTTCAACTTGTTTGACTCAACCACCCCATGAGGTGATTAATGCTTCCTTGAAGGTGGGATCTGTCCCTCCCTGCCTAAAGGAGGCAGTTATAAGAGCTCCTGGCTGAGGGGAATTCTTCACTTGGCCAGGAAATCTCTGCAATTACAGAGCCATTCAAATAATATTAATTATCTCTTCCAATTTAACCAAGCTTTCAGCCAGTATATAGTTCTGAAACTGATTACCTTAGTAAATAGCTTATGCCAGAAATTGGATAGCAGGTGTGCAGCCCTGCTGATCCTTGCTGGGGTTTCAAGTTTCATCATGCATGGTAGTAAGAACAATGTTCCTAGATGCCTTTTGTGTCTCAAGGAGGATATAAAATCAGTTTATTGATTCAGATCCCCAAGAATTAATACAGATCCTGATAAGTCAAATGAGAAGTTGTCTGTAATAAACTGGTTTTCCTTTGCATCTTACCTAATAGCCTAGCAACATAGAGTTTAGGTTATACATCTGCTGTGCTAACATTTTTTATGTCCCCTAGAAATTAGGAGTTGCCTGTGTTTTATGAAAGAGTCTTCCTCCTGTGTTGATTTGAACATCATTGTTAATAGACTGGCTGACTGTATAATGGGACGTTTGCCAGGGAGTCCAGCTGCTGCTGTATTAAACAACAATGGAAGGGATGTGAGTTTCTCATACTTTTTTTATGATCAAAATAAAATCTAAAACTTTAGCCCAAGCAAGGCAAGGTTCAAGAAAGTAGAATGAGATAATTAAGTACCTTTGATTTATTGCAGCTTTTATGAATATTAAGATTTGTGGATAATTGAACTATGGTTATTATATTAGGTGTATGTTATATTTTGATTTTTTTTAACTGTTTAGATTTGATTGAGTGAAGCAGTTAAACTTTCTTAATAAAATACAGATCTTAATTACCTTTTTTCCTTCTGGACCTCATGGAAGGATTGGTCTTGGGAACACTATACTATGACATGTGTTGATCCTTCCTCTCAGGTTGTGTTCAGAAGGTGGTGCTGAGAGATGGCCATACATGAACTGTAGCATTCCACAGGTTCTATTGTCTCTCCAGGGCTATTCAAGATGAATGTGAAATTAAATGAGTTAAATTGATACGTTCCTGACGCTAAGACTCTTTCTAACGTATTCAGATTTGGTTGTGATATGACAGGAGCCAGGATTGTGCAGTGGTTAAAAGCAGCACAGCATATTATTTCTGCTGACTGCCATCTGCCATTAGCCATTAAAGTTCAGCAGTTCGATTCTCACTGGCTCTAGGTTGACTCAGCCTTCCATCCTTCCGAGGTTGGTAAAATGAGGACCCAGATTGTTGAGGGAAATATGCTGACTATGTAAACCGCTTAGAGAGTACTGTAAAGCACTGTCAAGCGGTATATAAGTCTAAATAATAAATAATAAATAAATCTTGATTACATCTTGTTTTATCTACTATAATGCACTCTGTTGTGGGTTAATGTCCTGAAACTCCTTCAATTTGTGCCAAAATTTAAAGACTGATAAGAGTCTACATTGAAAGTTCTTCATTGGTTGACAATTGTTCATCTGGCAAAATTTAAGATGCTTGTGCTGAAATTTAAAGTCCAGAAACACTTTTAACCTGATGATCAACACAACCAACTGTTCATTTACAAAGCTCACAAGTTGATGAACTCTGCGACTGAATCGGTTTGATGCTTCCATAGCAAGAAATTATTCCTTCCGGCATGTAGGAGAGAAACTTGCACACACAGCTGAGTTTTAAATTCATTTAGTGAAGTTGTAAAAAACATTTCATGTCCAATTTTGAATAAATAATTGTATTTAGTATTAAAAGTAGTATTAAATGAGTATTATTGAATTAAATTGCTTTTTAATTTTTTTAGCTCTCTTCAGTACTCCATAGAACAGAAAGGTGGAGGTATAAATAAAATAAATGAATGACATGCAATTTTGCAGATGACATAAAATATCTGATAATGAATATCTTAGAAAACAAGGGGGAAACAGTGAGAATGAGTGTGACAGGTTGGGGGAAAGTAACTAAAAAAAGAACCCATAATGAAACAGTAAAAGACAAATGCAAAATTCTTTACATATGAAAATGATGACCAGATATACAAAGCGAGATACTAAATTCAACAAAAATGTGTATCAAGGACTTCCGGTGGCTCCGCAGACGCTGCAAGACGGACCTTTTGGGTCCGCCAGCCCCGTGGTTGCGTAAGCCGCTTTGACAGCCGAAAATCAGCTGTCAAGTGGCGGGAAAACCTTTTCCTCGAGAGAAGAAGGAAAGGTGAGCAGCCAGATCTGGGTAGAACTCCCCTGAGGCCCCTGAATTTATTCCTGGGGCCGAAAGGGTGAGAGCTCCCCAGGCAGATCTGGCAGAAGTTCTGCTTCCGGGATGATTCTGCTTTAAGCAGAAGAAAGCGCCGCGACCATCTCTGATCAAGATTTTTTTTACTACAGTTTTCTGAATCGGACAGAGCAGAAGCAGGATTTCTGGCAAGTATTTTTTTCCAACTTAGTTCAGTGGATTAAGCTTTTTTTCTAAAAGGAATGGAGAGTTACATTGTATTGAAAATGGCGCTGCTTGATGGCTGTAAAAATGAAACCCTTTGAAGTGAGAGCAGTGAAAGCCCTTTGTTTAAAGCTGAATGCTGGCTAACAGCTCGTTAATAGCTTGAAGCTGTGGATTTTACATATGAAAGGAACTAGATGATTGATCTTTTTGAGAAGTATCCAAGTGGAGTTAAAGTAGAGGTGGAATATTTAAATCTGGACTTATAGTGATCTTTAAAGAACTTTAAAGTGGAACATTTAAATTAGGGCTTGGTAACTTTTTTTCTCTTCAAATTGGAATATTTAAATTTGGACCTTCTAAACTTTTATTATTCCCTTCCCTTAAAAAGGGAAAATCTAAAAGAAAAACAAATGATTGATTTATAAAGAATTTTTTTAAAAAAACTTCTTCTCCTTCTCTCAAGTAATGAAAACCTTTGTTCAAAGCTGAACTGTTTGCTATCAGTCTAACTCTACTGGATTTTATATTTAAAAGGAAAGGACTTTTAAAGAAATT